>CM071948.1:14812382-15067382 GCA_036784905.1 Acrossocheilus fasciatus
CCAGGTGGAATGATTACTAGCGAGCAATTACATAACAGAAAACAATCTACGTGTTCCTGTTCAGGGATCAAAATGATGCAGGACAGTGGACACCATGCAAATTCAGCCCATGTGGAAAGATTAGTCATTGTTTGCTTATGTATTCTTCACTGTTCCTTGAGCTTCAGCAGCCCGAACACTAAATAAATGTGTCTCCTGCCAGCGAGACATTGTTCTATCAGTCAGCATTAATGGTCTGAGTGCAGAGGCCGAGGATCTGGCGATGCGGGGCTCCGTCGAGCGCGGTCCGGGGCCAGACAGCCAGACGCAGGGGAAATGAGCTCCATTACTGAGGTGGCCATGTTGGGGCTGGGAGATTGGGCTGGCTCTTATTGCCTGTGTTTGCAACAAATGGGAAATGTGATTCCCTCAGGCCTGAGACAGCCGAGAAGGGACGACTGATCATTATACACTAACATCACCAGCACAATGGAGATGACAGGGGCATGGAGGCCCCAAAGGAAACAAATGATGGAGTATGTGCGAGGTGGGAGCGAGAGTATATTTGTGTGTTTGTACTAGTCATACGTAAAGGCCAGAGTCGTGCTTAATGTTGTGCAGACAGTGGCACAGACAGTAATGAGGAGAGCAGAAAGAGGGCTTCTCATCCTCCAGTGTTAACCTCTCTTTCACTTTTTCATATACCGCATCTTTCCATCCTGCTTCATTCGCTAGCATGCTCTCCCCATGCTCCTGCGAGAGACTCTGGCCGTGAAGCAGGACACAACGAGCCAACAGGATTTAGCAGTTCATCCGCTGAATATGTTGGATAAGATATGAGTGATTGTGGAAACAGAACACGTACTGAAATGACAGATTTTCAGATAAAATGAGCTTTCACGCATTTACACTGAAATATAAATGCAATACATTATAAATTATATAAAAAAAGATTAAATATTAAAATGACTAAATATAAAAATAAACCCTAATGTTTAACACTCAAAGGTAAAAGATATTTATATTTCTAACAAATGATGTTTTGTAAACATTCTATTCATAAAAGTATCTTGGGAAAAAACAGAGATCATATTAGAAAGTATCGTGTGGACTGGGACACTAAGGACTGGAGTAATCACTGCTGAAAATTCAGCTTTGCCATCACATAAATCAATTACGCTTTGATATATATTGAAATAGAAAGCAGTTATTTTAAAGCGTACTAATATTTCACAATATTACTACTTTACTGTATGTCTGATCAAATAAATGCAGCCTTAATGAACATAAGAGACTTGGGGCCAGATTTACTAAACAGGGCAAAATAGCGCCAGAGTGCAATTGCAAAACAGCGTAGATGGGCATGGAAATCTCTACGGGTGATTAACTGACAATGTGCAAATTAAAGAACACAGACGCAACATCTCATTTACATATTGACCAATGCAATATACCAAGCGCAGCGCAACTTAGTGTAGTCGCAAATAAGCAGAGCCGATGCTCATCAGGTGCAGAAAAAAATAAAAATAAAAAACACACGCAAAATGCGAAATGCTTTTTTTCGGCGCTAAATAATGGCGCAAATACCAGCAATGTGACAAGCACAAACGTTAGTAAATCGCATTGCGTGATTCATTTTAATACTCTCCTCCCATAAATTTTGCATCTGAAAAGGAAACTCCTACAAATGCATATTCAATAAGGCCAGGCGCAAAAATAACTATGTCCACACCTTTCAGCGCTAATTCTTCACTGCGTGTCTTTAGTAAGTCCTGACAGTACGTTTTAAAGCCAAAAGATGGTTTGCATTGGCACAAGATGTTAGTAAATCTGGCCCTTATTTCAAAAATCATTACAAAAATCTTACAGAATGCAAAGTTTTGAACGGTAGTATATAAAATGTTATTTACAAGCTAATTTTAATTTAATTATGTTCAGTCACTGTATACTGTCATTCCATACGATGTTGGCATTTTAACTCCTTTGATCAGAATCCTAATTCTATAACAGCCCACCTTAAATTTACAATGTCATTTAGTGAGCAGACTTTGGATTTTTTGGATGTTTGTTTCATCAAGGTAGGACAATTATTGAGCACACACTGAAAAACTGATAGGAATAATTATTTACATGCTCATTGTTGTCACCCACCCTTTCTCAAAATAAGTTTACCAGTGAGTCTAGAATTAAGCGAATTTGTTCAACAGACAATTTGTTTGAAATTAGGAAAAACGAAATGTGGAAGAAATTTAAAGAAAAGGGCTATAATGAAAGGTGGTTGGATTGTGCAGATGATAAATTAAAACCAGTACAATGGGAACATCTACTCACTCCGGCTAATAAAACTCAAAACAATAAAAGGAATTTTTCTGTACAATTTGTTACAACGTACACTCCCCCAAGCTCCAATACTTTGTAACATTATATGGAAATACTGGCATATTTTACAATCAGACCCAGGTATTTCCAAAGTGTTTGAACATCCCCCATTAATGTCTTTTCGAAAAGCAAGTAGTTAAAAGAGTCATTTAGTGAAGGCCGATGTTTGCACAAGTCCCTCTAAGCCTCTATCATTTGCAATTCCTCCATGTAACTACAAATGTGGGAATTCAATATCATTAAAACAGGAGATTGACATATTTTCCACATCCTAGAACAGGCAAAAACATATTTATAAAAAAATGTAAAATCACCTGCAATTCCTGTAATGTCATTTATGCTATATGCTGTCCATGTGGAATGTTGTATGTTGATGAAACATCAAGAGAATTAAAAACTTGTATATGTGAACATCGCAGTGCTATAAGATGTGGGGACATGATCAACCCAGTAGCACAACACTTTAAAGGATATTCTCATTCTATTTGTGAGTTTTTTTACTTTGGTATTGAACAAGTTCATTCAGTAAGTCAGGGAGGTGATGTTGTGAAACGTAAATCTAGGGAGACTTTTTGGATTGTTACTTTAGATACATTATTTTCCAGAGGTCTCGATCAAGAAATTGATTATGGTATGTTCTACTGATTCTCTTTTTTCCCCCCTCCTTAAACTTGTTTGGAAGCCTTCAAGCTCAAGCTTCTGCTTCGGACAAGCAGCGAGTTGAATATTAATCTGGATCTGCCTACGAGGGAAGGTGATTGCAACCACTCCATCAGCTGGCGTTCATCAGCGGGGGTTTACTCCTGGAACATACCCATTCTACCGAGCTTGCGGGATCAACGGCCTCTATACCGCTCACCACACCTTCGCCGTTGCGATGCTTCTATACATCATCTTCGCCCGCTGCGTAGAGCAACGCAGCTGCCTGAAGACTCTGTGCAGATAAAGATGCCGTTGGTCAACGCGGGGTCAGCAGTAAATAATACTTTTATTCTTAAAGACTTCTTCAATTCATGAGCCTATTTATTAAGGAAACGTGGTTTCCCAATTAAGGTTTAGCTCCTCTCTCTGAGCTTTGTAAATTTTTGAATTCCCCCCGCTCTGGGGTAAGTGGTGGCGGTTTGGTCTCAATTTTTAAAGACTGGTTTCAATATCAGACCATGCAAAGAATTACATATAACAGTTTTGAATTGTAGGTGGTTGTATTGGACTCGGACAGTCCGTTAGCTGTTGCTGTGGTCTATAGGACTCCCAAGCCACAAAGACTTTTTAACAGATTCCTCCGATTTCTTGGGGGGAATCATCCCCAATTCTGATGTCTCATGGGTTCTCTATGGGAGATATTGAGATATGCGACACACCATTGTCATTGAATGCTGTAAAACCTCATATATCAGCTCACCTGATGCGGAGGATCACTGCTACTACCTCTGCTTCTTTTTCTTCACTGTTTGAGGAGTTTTCCCATTCTACTGCTCTCGCTTCATCTGAGCTTAGTCCTGATGAATTGCTTTTTAGTTTAATTCTGTCTGCAATATACTCCTGGATTCTGTGGCTCCACTGAGGACTAAACATCACAAGTTCACTCCTGAGCCATGGTTGAATAATACTACTCGGACACTGAGACAGGCTTGTAGAAGGGCTGAGAGGAAATGGAAAAAGGACAAACTACAGATTTCTTATGAAATGTTAAAGGATTCTCTTATTAAGTATCAGAAGGCGGTGAGAGTGGCCAAATCAGACTATTTTTCAACTTTTATAGATAAAAATCAATCCTAGAACCCTTTTTAATAGCATTAATGTTGTGTTAAATCCTGTTGTCGGTGTGTATCCTACAGAGTCAGTAGCTATGTGTGAGCGGTTCTGCCAGTTTTTTTTATTAATAAGATATCTCAGACATACCATCAAATCAGTTGCTGGCGATCCTGCAGGCCATTTAAAATACACAGGTGTCTTTAGTCAGTTTACACCGATTTCGCTTTCTTTTTTAAATGACATTGTTAATCAACTCAAACCAACTGGTTCACCCTTGGATATAATTCCCTCACGGTTATTTAAACAAATTTTCAGTGTAATGGGTCTGACACTTTTAAATTTGATCAATAAATGCCTCGAGTTAGGAGTTGTTCCGGACTATTTAAAACATGCCTCGGTACAACCCAGACTTAAGAGGCCTAATTTAGATTCCTCTGATGTATCAAATTTTAGACTCATTTCTAACCTTCCATTTTTAGCAAAAATTATAGAGAAAGTGGTTTTCCATCAACTACAAAGTTTCTTGGTAGATTACAAAATTTTTTATGCATTCCAATCAGGCTTTAGGAAATTTCACTCCACGGAGATAGCTCTTTTAAAGGTGTTCAACGACATTCTTTTAGCTACCGACTCTGGAGATTCTGTAGCTCTGGTACTTTTAGACTTGAGCGCTGCTTTTGACACTTCTTCTATCCCGCTTAGAACAGGTAGTGGGCATTAGAGGTTCAGCCTTAAATTAGTTCCAGTCTTATCTTTAGAACAGAAGTTTCTCAGTTAATATTGGAAAATTTCACTCTTCCTCTGTACCTTTGACCTGTGGGGTCCCTCAAAGCTCTACTCTAGCTCCCATGTTACTTTTCTTGTATATGCTTCCCCTCGGCTCTATCTTTGAGAAGTATGGTATAAGCTGTCATTGTTAAGCAGATGACACTCAAATATATATTCCTTTAAAACATAAGAATGGATTAGACCCGGTGGGCGCCTGCCTCTTCAATGTTAAAGCATGGATGTCTCTAAATTTTTTAAGTCTGAATGAGAGTAAAACAGAGATTGTGGTGTTTACCCCTTCGGATATACACTGTATACCAAATCTAAATCTTGGTGTTCTGGCACCTTATGTAAAGCCATACGTGAAAAATCTGGGTGTGGTGCTGGACAGTGCCTTAAAGCTTGATAGACATGTCATTCAAGATGTGAAGTCAAGCTTTTATCAGTTGCGAACCCAGGTAAAAATAAAGTCCTTTCTTTCTTTTACTAACTTTGAAAGAGTAATCCATGCTTTTATCACCACAAGGCTTGATTATTGTAACTCTTTTTATTTGGGGATCAGTCAATCCTCCTTAAACCCCTTAAGATGGTTCAAAATGCGGCTGCTAGAGTCCTGACGGGAGCTCGAAAGCGTGAGCATATTACCTCTGTCCTTCAGTCTTTACATTGGCTACAGGATTAATTTTAAAGTGCTCTTACTGGTTTTCAAGGCTTTAAATGGTTTAACACCCTCTTACCTCTCGGATCTGTTGATAGACCACCAACCTGCGGCCTCTTAGGTCTGCCAACTTATGGCTCTTAGTGGTTCCTAGAACCAGACTCCCAAGTCTAGGGGGTGATTGAGCATTGACCGCAGCTGCTCCGAGACTTGGGAATAGTCTTCCTACAGAAATCAGAACCACTGATGTGGTAGCATGCAGAAGCTAAATTAAACTATTTTGGATGTTAAAATATGTTTTCAATACTTTCAATCTTTAAAATTTTTTTTACAATTTTTAAAGCATTGTACTTGCAACATACAACATCTTATACCACAGGATGATGTATGTTACAAGTTCAATACTTTCAACAACAACAACAACAAAAAAAAAATTGTGGACACTTCATACAATCAGTTACATCATTGTCTGGCTTTCAACACGGGCCAGTTCTGAGAGAGGCTGGCAGATTCCCTGGTCAAGCACCAGCACCATTTCAGTGTAAGAAAGGCATATTCAATCCCATGATGCCCTGAGCAAACATGTGTCATCTCCAGGACAGAATGAGTGAGTTGTATCTCCAAGATAACACATTAATGTGCTGTACGGGACCTCAAACATTCATGTTCACAGCAGTTCGACCAACAGAACTGACACACAACAACATTTGTTTCAGATTTACCTTGCAGCGGCCAGCAAATAGTATCAAGCTCCAGCGCCAGCTCCTAGTTAACCTCAAATACACATCACACAACCCGGTGCTGCTGCCTTCTCTACCCAGGGCAGGTGAAATCCCCACCGGTCACAATTACCCAGCCAAGCACCTTCATCAAACACCCAGTGCCTGGGAGCACGTCTGACGTGCCACAGCCCTAATTCACTCCCACTCCAAACTACACTGCATAGGGACCAAATAGCCACGAGCAAAAACATCTATCCATCCACGTCTCCCACATCTAACTTTGGAGGGAGGGAGTGGGATAATGGCGTTGTTTAGCCGTTGCCATTTGGATTCGACTAGCAGGTGCTTTCGGCTTTTTCTAAAACCGTGGGAAATGTGTAATGTTTTATTCATGTTCCGTGATAAAACTTTGCAATGCGCCATGTGTGGTGTGTTGACTAAGTTCAAGAGTAAAGAGTTCTCCATCGCTCTTTTTCCACATTTCTGTGTCGTAAATAAAGAACTTGAACAATGCCTTTTGACGGAGACTGACTTATGTAATCCAGGTATTAAAAAATGTGTCCACTCTCCACGTACTTCTATGGTACTGCCTTCATCTATCAACGTAACCATTATAAATATAAAAAGAGAGGCTATTTTAATAGGGTTGGAATGGGAGGGAAAAAAGGCTTGGGGAGCCCCATGTCCGAGGCAAAAAGGAGGGCAACTAAGAAAGTGAGAGTGGGAGACAGTTCAAGAGTGCCTCTCCTTTGAGCTGTCAGCGAAGGTAGCTTTAGTGAGTAAGAATAAAATAAAACTTGTATATCAAAGGAGTGCATATATACACAATGCATTTGCCTCCTTGCAGACTCTAAAGGAAGGGTTACACAGTCTGGCGGTACATCAGCTTATACTCTCCATGCTTCAGTTTCAAAGTCCTTAACTATACAATACTGCAATTCTAGCTGAACTTTAAAAATGTTCCGAGTTCAAAAAAAGCTAAGCTTGACAGCATTATTTCACACAGTGTAAATTACTCAGACATAATTTCACCCAACCCTTGGTTCAAAACTGAACATTGTCATAACTGGAGGATTTAAAGAAAAAACAAGCTCACATTTGTGTTAAAGTACCAACGTTAATTTCTTTGTTACAAAATGTGCATTTTTTGAGCTGTAAAATTTTTTAAATCATGATTACAGTAGGCCCAACACTGGAGGTGGACGAACTACTCATCACCAACATAATATCTTGAAGTTACAAAACCTCCCTTCTTGGTATCCTTGCACAAACATTTTGGAAAAGGTTTTAGTTTAAAGTTAGCTACAACTTTACACAAGTTAGTAGGTAATTCTGTTCATCTCATGTATAATATTTAATTCTAGTGGCTATAAACAGTGTATTTTAACGTGTATTGCCTGTCCTGGTTGCTTTAATTGAAAGTGTATTTTTGCTTCAAAAATATTTTTGGAGGTAATCAACATCATGCAACAACTGCTGTCAGCTAAGCTTAATTTGTACTGAACCTCAGAACATTCCTTAAATACATTCCTATACTAGAAGAGTGTTGTACCTCAGGTGTCAGTTTTAGGACCATTTGATTTATTAGTTTTCCAGTTCAATTTTGCAACTTTTTCTGACAGGCGTGGGTGGGTTGATTCAGACCACTAATCGGTTAGTAAATTAATGAGAATGATTTGAAGGAGGCAAGGGAAAATATTCCCAAAACAAACAAATCAAACATTTCCGATAGAAGATAGAAGGCAACTGCGTATTTCATCCCGCCAGAGGATCCAAAAATTAACATTCCCATTAATATTCCTTCCACAGAGCCTGGGTGGCTGTGAACGCTTCTGTGAAATGCAAATCGCTGTACAGAGAGGCTCCAGAATGGGAACTGTGTGACTGCAGGGGAGGGCCGCCACTCTACCCCAATAGAGCTTAGAAAATTTCAGGTACCCCATTGATGACAGGAGGGCTGGAGAGACAGGAGGAGACTATACACTTCAACTGTATAGACTTTGAAAATATTCAACACAATCTTTCCGCCTCCTTTATCTAATCAAGTATGATTCAGTGGGCAAAATAATGTAGCATAAATGCATATGTTTGTGTTGTTTGGCAACAATGAATGTTGTCAATTGTGTTTCATAGTTTTCTTTTCCGTTTTCCTTTGCTGATAAATTCATAGAAAAACAAATGTGCATCTTTCATCAGAGAACAACATGAATATGAAATGATTCAATCTTTAGATGAAATCACTTTCTGCATATGCGTAGTGTTGCTGCTTCAAGCTAGAATACTCGAAAAGCAAGGTGTGCTATTAAATCCCAGCACTCCTGTTTTCTGACACACAATGAACATGATACTAGATGAATTCTGTTTTACATTATTATAAAGAGAGTTCTGTTATGAAGATGTCAGCGAGCATCCTGAATACAAACACACTGAGCTGAAACCAAATCAGGTGCATATTGACATGTGTGCTTACAACAAATACAAGCGAATTATCAGCAACGTGCTAAGAATTCCGGTCTGCTTTGGAAAAGGATCATTATCTGAGAAACAACTCCTCGGCTCATAAAAGCTGCAAGAAAAAGGATCTTGCGCTCCAGAGCGAGTAATCAACAGGAGGAGGACAGCAAGTGTGTGTCTGGGAGAGAAAAGCATTGGTGAAACGATGAGTTATGAGGTGTGTGTGTGTGTGTGTGTGTGTGTGTGTGTGTCTGTCTATCGTGGTGTGTTTACAATTCCAGAGCTGAAAAGTGTGACTGTAGCGAAGATATTGATCAGAGCACAAGCTCGTAATGATGGTAAAAAGAACTGGGTTCGGCCGCAAGCCCACAGTCTTTTGTGGTGCCTAAGGAGTCAACAAAAGCTCACATGGAGGAAACTTCAAAGAGCGGAAAAGTAATACTAAACTGAGAACTGTAATGAAGTTAAAGGAGAGCAACTTTAACTTTTTATTTCTTATCACACTCTCAAAACACCTTTATATTAATCTTTTATGGTGGAAGTAAAATAACTTTGGGTATTTACATTTTTGGTTCGGATGAACAGAATCATTCCTACCTTGGGATCGGCAGTGAGAAGCTTGAAGGCTGCATACACCTGGTTCTCCTTTACACCTCCACCCAGGTCCAAGAAGTTAGCAGGCTTTCCACCATGCAAGTCGATAATATCACATGTTGCCATAGCAAGACCAGCACCGTTAACTGTGGATACAGACCATGTTTCGAACATTAATATATTAGCTCAGTTAAAAATGATCATCGTGTCATCATTTACTGACCCTTCCAGAATAAAAATTTCACCCTCGTGTCATCCAAGACATTCATGTCTTTCTTCAGTCGAAAAGAAATTAAGGTTTTTAGGGAAAACATTCCAGGATTTTTTTCCCCCATATAGTGGACTTCAATGGGACCCAATGGGGTGAAGGTACAAAGTGTAGTTTCAATCAATGCAGTTTCAAAGTGCTCTACGCGATCACAACCAAAGAATAAGTTTTCCTCAAAAAAACAATTTCTTTGCGACTGAAAAAAGACAGACATGAACATCTTGGATGACATGGGGGTTATTTATATAATTATCAGGAAATTTTTATTCTGGAATTGAACTAATCCTTTAATAATGTGCCAGTTGCTTATTTGTATGCAATTAAAATTTATAGGGCCAGGAACCTCCAGGCGTCAAAAATGTCTGTGATAAAACATAATAAAAGTATAAAATATGTAATAAAAAAATACAACTATATACAAATATATCTATACAACTATATGCCATGCCTTCTGAAGCTATATGATAAAGTTGCCTGTTGAATAGAGGAAATTAAAGTCATTATTCACTTATAACCAAAGAAATCACTAAGTTTTAAGTGAGATTTGTAAAAGAATCATTGGGTCAAAATGAATCAACTGATTTATTAAAAGAATAAAGATTTGTTTATAATAATTCGGACATTGCCAACTCGCTCTGTCACAGCTTAAATTTCAATCTGTTCTTCATTCAAAACTACTGTATGGACTGTTATGACACTTTTAACATTTCACAACCCTAGTCCTAAATGACCTTCATTATATTGAAATGAACATTCACTATAATGATACGCAATATAACGGCCAGAATTTTTGTAATTTCACATCCCAACCCCAATGCATACATAGCTCAGCTCTAAATCTGCTGCCCATTGCTTTCCAAGGAAAGCGAATTGTGTTTGCCTTAAAGTATACAGGGTGTCAAGAGTGGTTGTAGTATCTGTGTTAGCCGGCCTGGTGAGTCCCATCTCGTCGTGCTTTGAGCTGTAAGGCAGCCAACTGATTCAGCCATTTCCTGCTCATCCCAGCTCTGCCGGCTTCACACATCTCCCCTTATTCTGTTCTTCACCGCTGAGCTGACGTGTTGGCACAGGCTCTGACACTAGACTCAATAAAGTGAAATTCAGCTGAACAGCTGTCGCTTTGCCGTTTTACAAAGCTTTTAAGGTGTAAACTAACTGCAAGTAAATTGTGCGTGAGTGCGTTTGTGTCTACACGACAAGGTCACTTAGAGTCACTTCTGCGCTCGTCTTGTCTGTACGCTTCTTTCTTGGCGCTTTGCTGTGAGAGCTGGGATTTATAATGAAGGACCACTTAAATGTGTAGACTAACAATCATCTTGGTTGAGTCGTTTTTCCGGAAGATTCCTGCTAATTAGAGCCCATCGGTTCAGGCAGGTCCCTTATGGAGCTGTTAGAGAGTTGCTGGAGATGATGACTGGATCGGCGCCCATTTGGTAACACTTTCACAAAATCCTGTTCTCAAGACTAAAATAAACATGTTGGAAACTACTAAGAAGAGCATTTCTAAAGCTGGATTTGAAATATCCCTTGAGACATGAGCTTGATGTAGAACAGGTTTCTGAAAGCTTTGAAATTTCAAGTTCATTTGGTATGTTGTTCATTATTTCATGTAGAAGTTCATCTGGTATTTTAGTATATGAGAGATTAAAACAAACCAAAACAGGCTATGTTTCCATCCAGTCCGATGTACTTGAGATCATATTTGGCTGCTTCGGTCTCCAAGGGGTCGCTCTCCGCAGTATCGTCCATGGCAAACACGGCTTTCTGTCTGAACTCTGCATTGTCGTCAAAGTTGATTTTAGCATCAAAGCAAACCACTGTGGACAGACAGCAGAAAAGTGTTGGAACATACTGGCATATACTGTATTTCAATGCACTTTTGTGTCAAACTCATAGGGTGGGGGTTGCACCAGCAAGTATTAATCTTAAATCTAGATTAAATCAAGGTTTATCTAATAAACCAAACTTTAAACCTTGTTTAAAAATAAGCAGGCTTATATTTAAACCATCATTTTGATCCTGGATTTATTTTATATTTAAAATAGATTAACTTTAATCCTGTTGCTCCATAACTTTAAACTCAGATTTAAATCTCAATTAGGGATTTTAAATTTACAGGTGAGGTTTAAATAAAATAGAGTTCACCTACAGTTACAATATGTGGCTGAATGAACAAAGACCGAAACAGTGGGTGCATCCTCAGGTCTCAGAGAGGTGTTTATTATATATAAAAATGAAAATTAAAAACGCACTGAGCCGGCAGATTGTGAGGGTCTCTACGTAACGTTAGCGGTTTACAAAGATGGCAGAACCTTTTACAAGTTTATTTCCTTTATCGACAAAAGCAACCTGTCAGAGACAGAGGATAAGGAATATCAACATTGTTGCTGTTTAATTACATGACGAATCCATCATGGCGGAGAAAATTAATCGTAGATGGAGGTTTTAATCGCAGGTTAGAATTCTAATCCCTGATTTGTCAATCTAAGTTTAAAATTAAGTGGTGCAACATAACTCGATTTAAAATAAAACCCAGATCAACAAATCCTTGATTAGCTCTAAACATTGCTTAATTTTAATCCTTGTTGGTGCAACCCACCCATACAGAAGTATACAGAGAGGGAAATATGAACAAACAGCATAAAAAAGCAAAGTTACATTTCAAAGTTTACAGTTTACATTTTATGTTATTCCAAAAACTGCAGTTCACACAAATAAATTGAACAAACCTTTTCTGTAATCTCATTAATTCTGTAATAATTCTGGATTAAAATCAATTTGACATTTTTGTAAGGTTTAAATGTAAATTTCTACACCTTTCTTTAAAATAAGGAGAGAAGAAATTCAGTATGTATACACACATAGTACTATTCAAACGTTTGGGGTCTGTACGTTTTATTTTGTTTATTTATCCATTTTATTTTATTTTTTTATTTATTTACTGATTGATTTTTTATTTTGTTTTGTGAAAGAATAAATAAATACTATTATTCAGCAAGGATGCGTTAAATTGATTAAAAGTAACAAAAGACATTTATAATGATACAAAATATTTATATTTTAGGAAAAAAATGCTGTTCTTTTTAACTTTTTATTCATCAAAAAAATACAAATAAAATCACCACAGATAACAATAACAATGTTGCTTGAGCACTAAATCATCATATAAATGACATCTTCATTTTAAAATACATTACAATAGAAATATTTTCACCAAAAATAAATGCAGCTTTATTTTAAATTCAGAATCAGTTCACTTTAAAATATTCATTATCTCAAAACTGATCATATTGGCTAATTTGTTATTCAGTTAAGAAAGTTGATTTTGATTATTAATGTATTTTTATGATTTCATAAAACAGAAATCCATACGACACGATTGGAATTGCAGAAAGTATATGACATTCACTGACTTAGGAGAGCGTTCCAATGGTCAATGTTTCTATTTTACAGTTGGTCACGATTCTAACATATTCAATTTGTTCAATATGAGTTTTTCAAAGCACCTGTTATTATTCAAATATATATCTAGTGCACGTAGCAAATTGGTGAAGGCAGTTCCAAATCCAGTAATTTACACCGAGTGAAAGGGAGCTGCATATAAGTGTAAACAGTCATACAGCGCTGATTACAAAAGCCCATAGTTACAACATGATCTTCACTGACACTATGTACATCTATATACCTCATTTTGTGCAGCAGGAGCATCTTATACAACAAACAGCCACAAAAACACAGAAGCTGTATGAGAAAATTAGCCTGGGAATAAAGTTTTCTGTGACTGTCTTGGCCGTATGTGACCAGACCCAGCAAGTCTCTCATTTGTAGAGTTTTGCAGCCTCTCGAGCCTGCAAGGACTTGACGCTCGCTAACAAAGCAAATCTGTGTAGGGAAGTACACTGGGTTCACTGAGCTAATATCAAACTCAACTTTACACTGTTACCAGGAGAGTTTCACTTACTTTTGCAGGGAACTATGGGTAAAGAACAGATAAGGAAAGAAGATCAATGCAAAGCAGAGACAGTAACAAAGAAACTAGATCAGTTTCACCACCGCAAGCTGACAAAACAGCGTTTTTTTTTTATGTTTAATGAAAACATGCAGTTTGATAATACGTTTGAAAGTGCTTTAAGTAGGAGACCAAGACGGCTATTGTCACTTTTGACAAATAAAATAAAGCAAACAATGCATCTAAAAGACAGCCAAAGTTATTTGTTGACACTTGTTTTGACGCTGCTGTCAAGAAAACATCGCGATTAATGCCAGTATTTCCTGAAAAGCTCTATTATGATTTTCATAGACAAAACAAACAAACTAACTGAAATAATAAATGAAAGCCTGAAATAAAGACAAATATACAGAGAAATATAAAGAGTATATGAGAACAATAGAGAAATATAAGAACAATAGAGAAATATAAGAACAATAGAGAAAGGTAAAAAATAAATATAATTAAATATAAAATAAAATTAGAAAAGACAATAATAAAGGAAAAAATACAACAAAATGTTAATATATAATATTATATAAAATAATATTGGATAAAATTTAAATAAAAACAGGAAAAATAATAAAACTATTAATTAAAATAATTAAATACACACACACACAAATATATATATATATATATATATATATATATATATATATATATATATATATATATATATATATATATATAGTATAATTATATTAATTATAATATTAATTTAAATATAATTAAATTAATATGTATGCAATTAAGTTAAATAAAATAAAATATAAAGGAAATTAAAAGAACAAAAATACAGAAAGGAAAAAAAGAGAAAATGTGGTGGCACTTTTGTGACGGCCCCTATGAGGACTAAATCATTTTGCCATTATGGTGTAGGGCCGAGATGATTTCTCTCCCCTTCTTTAATTTGACAGGCTAATACTGCAGGCATTACCCTCTCTGGACCTACTGTATGTAATTTCATACCAATAAACGTTACAACATCCTACATCATTTCCTAACAGGTACCTATAAAAAAAACAAGTGGAAATGGTTTTTTTGGAGTTGTATTTGGTCATATTACGAACATATTTGTGCCAGTGTTACGTGAGAGAAGCCCTGTAAAGTTTTGCTGAGACAGCACTCTCCATATCCACGAGTTTGATATAAACATTAGTGTGAAATGACATTTATCCTTGGAAGCTGCAAGGTCCTATTTGGATCTTTACAGAAGCTCTTGTGCAATCCGTGAGCAAGTGTTTTTGTCTGTCATTCACGCTCGAACACACACACACATACGCACGTCTTACCTTGTCCCTCAGGTGTTTCTCCGAGCGGATTGACTTCGACTTGAGTGGCGTCGACTTTGAGGAACAGATCATAGAGTCGCTTAATCTGATCTGCAGCCTGTGACAGAAGCACAGAGAGCACTAATTACCCAGCTGCACAGCTCTGAGAGCTTATATAAGCCATTCAAACTACCTTGACATCTCTCAAGCACATCTGAAGACACATTTTCATTCATTCTGGGCTATACACTGTACACTGTGCAATAATGAGGACGCATCTTTGACTGGACACTTGCTCCGCTGGTCAGAACGGTCAGTGGAAAGACAATGAGAAGGTGCCGTTGAAAATTTCAAACGTGACAAAAATTGATTTGGAGTCGGTAGGGCCATTAACTCGGCAGGGAGTCACGGTGGCAGTTAATGCTTCCCTGATGAGAGACAAGGCAACGTCCAGCAGCTCTCTCCAATTCCCAGCGGCTATGCAAATCAGGCTTACGACTGGAAAACGGCTGGAAATTGGATAGTGAGATTTGCTAGTTATATGAGATTTTGCAATGCATTGATTTGTTGATGATTGTCTATTTTGCACTTTTTATAGCAATTTCATAATACTGTTATACATGTTTTTTAATCCATAGGTTCTGTATCTTTTAATACTTTCATGAAAGATTTCATATTTTTGCATTTCAGAATTTTGTGACATTTAAATATTATTTGAAATGTAATTACTGAATATTTTAATATTTACCTTTTTTGTACATTTTACAATAATTTTATATTTCATACGTTTGTGATACTTTTACGTGATTTTATACTTCTGTAACACTGTTGTGAAAGTTTGTATAATCATTCATCCATGAAAGACTTCAAGCAGCTTTATTTTTTTAATCTTAATTAAAAAAAACCTCTAATCTAACTTTCGTAATTTCACAGTACTTTGTCTTTTAGTTACATTTTTTTAATATATATTTCACATTTCATATATTTGTAATATTTCTGTATTTTCTCATATTTTTGAGAACACTCATGGATCACTTTGTAAACATACAATTTTAATATTTTGACTTTCTGTAGAAATTTTGTAAACATTTCATACTTTTTTAGTGCACTATAAAAAGTGCTAAATTGACTTAACTTAAAAAAAAAAAAAAAAAAGAAGAGGAAACCCGTTGCCTTAAAATTAAGTAAATAATAATAAAAAAAAAATTTAAAAAGTGAATTGTCAAGTTCACTTAACTTTTTTTTTTTTTTTTTAGGGTTTCCTCAATTTTTTTAAGTTAAGTCAACTTATCACTTTTTACAGTGGATTTCAATACTCTTTCACATTTTCACATTTCATAAAACTTACAAGAACGATTTAAAAGTTTTGTATTTTGCCTTTTAGTAACGAATTTGTTGATTTCCTAAGATTTTTTGTATTTCCTGTTTGTAATACTTCTGTGGATTATGATACTATTTTGTAGGACTGAATTAAGATTCCATAATGCTTTTAACACTTGGTAACAAAATTGAAGCATTTTGGCTTCCTTTAAATTTTGCAATGCCATCATATTTCATGTTTATAATACTTTTGTAGAGTTTGAATATTTCATAATTTTATGGATGATTAAATAATAATTTATACAGTACCCTGTAACACATCTTACCTTTCTGTAACAATTCAGAATTTTCATAAAATCTATATTACTGTCATTGAGCATGAATTTTAATTTGTCAAAAAGGATCCATACCCTTGTTTTTGCACAGAAGGCTTAAAGGCACAGTATGCATATATACACACACTCACACATACACATACACATACACATACACATACACATACACATACACATACACATACACATACACATACACATACACATACACATACACATACACATACACATACACATACACATACACATACATATACATATACATATACATGCCTACTGTGCCTTTCAGCCTTCTGTGCAAAAACGAGGGTATGGATCCTTTTGATAATTAAAATTCATGCTCAATCACAGTAATCTCCTAATTCACAAAAATAGTAAAAGGTAAATGTTATTATTTGTAAAACGTTCACAACTCTATTTATTTTTGTTCATTCGTTTATTAAATTTCATTACTAAAGGCAGCATCTGAAACAGTTTACCACAGCTAAGGTTTGACGAGAGGTTAAGACAAGAAAGATAACCGACTACTTATTGCTCTACACTTCGCTATTTCATGTGCTTTCTGAAAGCATGTCATCCTAACAAATTCTACTTTCAAAGCGCTTAAGAGCTAAAATGACATCTCCCTTTCCCATAGCCAATGGAAGCGCTTTTGATAATGAGCGCATGCTGACAGAAAACATTGTAGCGCTGCTCTCATCAGCACGCACAGACAAGCGCCGGCTCTTTGTCATATCGCTGCACTTCAAAGTGGTGAAGCTGAGTTAACGGTATACTGCATCCCAAACATTCTAATTAGCATCGACTCAAATAGATGCTCGCAAAAGATGTGCTGTAAAAGCATGACTTTAGAAGAGCCAAACTGACAAGCCAGACATTTAGCAGTAATTTCCATAATGCCAAGCTTCTCCAATGCCTGTACAGACAAAATCATACACTTGTATACACTGATAAGCAATGTTGAGAGATTCTAGAAGTGAACATGATTTAGCTTAATTATGACATCAGCTATTACAGATTCCTTTAAATTGCTTTAAAGGTCGAAAAACACTGATTCTTTACAAACTTTACTTGCCATTAGTTTTAATAGGAATATTTCCTCTATATATCCTGAAGGGAGATGAGGTTATTATTAAAAACATGCCTTTTTTTAAGAGGTTTCATAGATGCCTCCCTACTTTTTGTCAACAGTGTTTACATATAAAATCAACAGATGGATCTGAAAATAACTGGTAAATCATATTGTAATCTCAATTCACATCTCTACAAATATTTCAGACTTTCATAAGACTTATGAATCATTTCATTTCATTCTTTTTAACAAGTGCTGTCAAAAAATTAATTGTGATTAAATCGCATCCAAAATAAAAGTTTTTATTCACATAATATATGGTATGTACTGTGTATATTTGTATACACAAATGCATGTATATATTTAAGAAAAACATTATGTATATATATTAAATACATTTATATTTAATATAAATTATGAATATAAATATGTAAATATTTTCAAAATATATACTGTTTGTGTGTTTGTATTTTATATACACACATAATAAATATATAAAATACACACACACACATATTATGTAAACAAAAACTTGGATGTTATTAATCGCGATTAATCGTTTAACAGCACTATTTTAACATGCAATCATATATTAACTTTCTGTAAAAATGTATAATACTTCTTGTCTTGTAATACTTTAATAGAATTTTTGATACTTTAGCGTTTCATAGTTTTGCAACACTTTTATGAAATACTTTTGTAATAGTCATATTTCATATTCTCACAAAACCTTTGTAGATGAGGAAAAACGTTTGTCTTTCATTAACATTTTGTAGATTTCCTATATTTCCATATATTTCATGTGTTTGTAATACTTCTGTACACTGTAATAAATTTTATGATTTCATAATTATTTCACACTTTTTCACCTTAAATTAAAAAAAAAAAAAACAATTTAGTAGATTTTGTAATGCTTTCACATTTCATACATTGGTAATGCTTAAATTTTGTAATTCATACTCTTAAATTCCCTGCTAAATTCCCCCAAAAATAAAGAGCAATAGGTAAATGTTAAGTGTCCATAAATATCTGAACGCTAGATTTATACCATTTTTGGCAAGGAAAAACGCACATTTTGTGAAAATGAGGAAACAGGAGTCACTCAGGAGGACCTTGTACGAGGCCTTGGTATAAATGTCATTAAATCTTACAGATTTAAACTCGTGCTTATCGTTTACGGCGAAGGTAGTCACGGCAAATCTGTGACCTGTTTATAGGTGGCAGTTTATGTGAACGATGTACCAGCACGAACTGTTGATGACCGGTGATGTCTGCTGAGGCCTAAACACGTACAAGAAATGTTTAATGACTGTATTGGCAGAGTCATCATGTCCATTACTCTTGCTTTTTTCCATGAGTGAAAATGGAGACATAGCGGACGGTTGGGGGGAGGTGATGTAAGGTGAGGGCCGCTGTGCTCAACGACACACACTCTCTAATGGCACAATCTCTTTGGCAGCGATTCAGTCCAAACCTATTACCTGTCTCTCCAACGGTCCTTTGAATCCCAAATTAGCTGCCATACGTAGCGCCTGGTCATCTCGGACCCCCTCGAAAATATCTATGACTTCCTGAGGCAAGAGATGGGAGAGAGAAAGCAAGAGGAAACCAACCATCAGCTAAAATTTGACACAAAGCGGATGTTCGTATTAAAATCAAGAGAGCTGCAATTAAGTGCTGGCACGCAGCCAAACTGAAATGAGAAAAAGACGAGAGCTGGAGAACAATGGCTTTGCCAATTATAAGGCCATCTCTAAAAGATCACTCATACACAGAGATAGACACACAAAAGAGATAATGCATAAAACCAGACATCCCAAAGAGCTACAAGAATGAGAAGCAGCTGTTACGTGTCTTAATATGAGTTTATCTGTGAAAGAAGTCCATTAAAAGAGTCATAACATGCATCTTTTTAAAAATAACTAAATAAAAAATGTGGTTCACTTACAATGGTGGACAAGGCTATTATACAAAAAAAAAGTCTTCTGTGCAAAAACTGGCATGCAAAATTTTCATAGAGATTACAAGGCATTTAAACTCTGGATGTGTCTATAAAATTCTCCAAAAAAACAAACAAACCAACAAAAAACCCTGTGATTTAAATACAGTTTAGTGAAGGATCTGGCTTTATGTATTTCAATTAATTAAGCTTCAAAACTGGGTAAGTTTGACATTGTGACTATCTGTGTTTGAATTGTTTTTTTTTTTAATTTATTGTAATGTGTTGGATATTATTATGTATTTAAATGTAATGCCTGGGTTTGTTTGAGGATGCAGCAGGTCTCTAATCCCAAAAAAAATTTCCCATGGGAGACAGTAAAAAAAAAAAAAAAAAGAATCAGAGCCATTTATTATTTGATATTACCAATGCTTTTAAAATATGGCATTTCCATACATTTTCCAGCTCAATTCAACCATTCTAAAATGCTTACATTTTTTCCAAGCAAGTTTATCTCAAAACATCCACACACAAAAAAATTACCCCTTTAACAGAAAATCACAAAGTAACTCACTCCTACACATTTTCAATCAGAGCTGAGATACCTTGAAGATGAGCTCTGGCGTGGTGGCAGCCACTTCTTCTATGTCCACACCCCCCTGAGGGCTGCCCACCATCACGGGTCCATTACAGGAACGGTCCATCAGAATGGCGAAATATGTTTCCCTGGAGATATCCAGAGCTTCTGCAACCATCACCTGCTCAGCACAAACACCAAACAAACACCAGGTGAGATGGGATTTGTCATTGCGTGTTTTCTATTCATTATGGCGTATTAACAGACTGATTTCTGAAGCAGGGCACAGGTTTACTGGCTGCAGGTCCTACAGCTACTTCTAGTACTGGATAATCAGCCATCATGAAGCTCGATGAGAGATGGTAAGTGGATAAAGACGGAACCACCAATAACGGGGGCTGAAATAACAACTAATAAATGGAAGAGAAGTGACACAAAAGATGATGAGGGAAGGAACCAGGAAGAAAAGCAAGGGGTTAGGTACCAGCGCTTATGCACTTGACATGTTCCATAACACTCAGAGCCATAACAATCAAATGGATTATGTAGGTTTGAGTTTCGCCCCGATTCGATTTCTCACATTAGGTGTTACTGTTCCCTTTTCACTGACAAATAAACGGTGCAATGGCTAAAAAACAAAACAAGACAAAACAAATCACACAAATAAAACAAAAGAAAATACACTCAGACAAGAAAAAATTATATAAAATAAAATCTAGGCATATTTGTAACATTTTAACATTCAGTAACAGACTACTGTCCTCTTTTCACTGTTAAACAAAACAAAAAAACACACACATACATAAAAAAAAAAAAAAACTCAGACAAAACACAATAAAAAAATAAAAAATAAATAAAAATGAATTGTAACAAATGTAGGGGAGACCAAGTGTATTTTTAACATTTTTACATTCAATAACAGACTACTGTCCCCTGTTTACTGTTAAACACACACACACACACACACACACACACACACACACACACACACACACACACACACACACAGATATAGATGTACTATAGACATGGATGGATGGATTTTCAATTAGTAACAGTCTAAATGAATCTGAGGTGTCATTCACATCTGTCAGTCATGTTAACATTTAACCAACAAACTAGAAAATAAATTATCATCAAAACACATTTTGGCCGTTTTATATCAAAAATATTGTAGCTGAACATTTCACACCAAAAGGGAGAAAAAAAATAAATAAAAAAAATAAATAAAAAAATTCACACTCAGGAAGGAAAAGAACGCTACTGAGCATGTGTTAATAAGTGTCATCACTCTTACTTGTATAAGACAAGTACAATTGCCCCAGTCTCCCCTACACTCGTACACATTTGCACCCCTTTTCATTCTATTTCCTGAATTGTCCTTCCATATATTTTATCCTTTACTCTATTTCCTCACTTCACAGTCTATCACAGCAGAAAAGAAAGAGAGAAGGCCAACAAGACAGACTGCGCTAACGTAGATGGGTGAAAAACGGCACATTAACGCAGAGTCCTGATGGCACACTGACAGCTCACAAGCAGCATTCCTCTCTGAGACTGACAACACAATTACATCCTTTTAACACCACTCATATTCAAACCCTAATTCATATTCAAACCCCTCCAGGGCTGAGAGCTATAAAGAGTACAAAATAAAATCTATTCAATACATATTTATGTATTTATTTCAACCAAACAGCCATCAGCCATTGACCTACATATATTTTTTTACTCATAAAAAGTAAAAACAGCAACAACAAAACATTTATACTCACACTAGCATTCAAAAATTAGGAATTAGTAAGATTTTATAATGTTTCTGAAGGATGTCTCTTATGTTCACTAAGGATGCATTTATTTGCCACAAAATAAAGTCAGCCAAAACTGTTATATTGTACAGTAATATACTTTTTTTACATTTATTTTAAAATGTAATTTATTTCTGTGGTGGTAAAGCTGAATTTTCAGGATCATTCTATATAACACATTTTTCCACATTTTCTTCTCATATATTATATGAATCAAATCCAGGTCCTAATCACTGCTGTGAAGTAAGACAACATGTTCTGAAGGTTTAAAGGAGGACACAATTTTACAAAACATACTTTTCCTTTTTTCCTCTCAATAAACCGATACTGTATTCTGAATTCATGAGGAAAACCTCATTATACAATAACGCATCCATGTGAGAAGGAAACCAGAGGGCTCTTGAATAGCAAATGTGACACTCTCTCAAATGCAGCGAGAGGTTTGTGGGGGGATGCCACACGCTCGAGCTGGCATTTCTAAAACATTTATTTATTTTCGCTTATATCCCACCTCTGTTCCTCCTCACCACCTCCCTTTATGAATCCATCCTACTCTTCCAGCCGTGCACTTCCACCCCCTGTGGCTGTTTTCTCGGGCAGGGAAAAGATAAAAATGGGATGCCGTCATTGTGAAAAAAGTTTCAGGGCAGTCGCGTGAGGGGAAGCTGGCGGGAATAAAAGCGGATGATAATGGGGAGCTCTAGGCCGAGTTTCGAGATGAGAGGAAAAACACGTGCTAAGTGCAGGAAGCCATCTTTACCTCCGGAGGGGGAGAGAGATAAACAGTAATAAACATACGGGGTGGTTGTAGGAGAACGCCGGTCTGTGTGGGAGTCAGACATAGGGAGAAGCAGAGAAAGAGGGAGGAAAATGATATTTCTGCTTGTTAGTGACACATGGAAATGGCTGTTTACCAACATTCCCTGCACACCGAGGTCTGACACACACGGTTTATTCATCTCAATGACCTACGACACCTATCTCAGCTAACAGCAAAAGAATAGTTCTCCCTTTAAAAAATGACAGAAAGGAAAAAATTGTGCATCTTTAAAAAGCATTATACAGCTTTCTCCTGCAGCCAGGAAGACAAGGAGAATGGAGAGAGAAAGAGAAAGAGAGGATTTCATTTCCAAGTGCAAAAGTGATTATTTATTCAAAGGAACAACATTAAAAAGAGATAATATGCCAGTGATAAACAAAGTGCTTTCTTTAATACCGTATTCACTTTCACTCCTTCCTTAGGGGTCTGTTTGGTGGTCAGACTGAAGCCGAGCATCTTACCGGCCAACTCTCCAACAACAGCAGGACTGAAATAAAGACACATTTTTATACTTATAATTGCTTTACTAATATATAAATGAATGTACGTATGTCTCAAACATAGAGTCACTTACAGTTGCATCATGATTTTTGTATAGGGTGTTTCTTCTGAAATGTTTTTTTGTTTTATTTTTTTAGAATAACATTATTAATTATAGAATACTATTCATTTATACATCAAAACTCTGTTGTAAATATGTATCTTTAATTACAGTATCTTTAGTTGTCATATGAACAACTAATCTGTAACAAACTATTGTAAGTCGCGCAATCGTAAAATATACATCACAGTAAACAATCTCAATTCATTTTAAATTGACTCGGCTCAGTGCGGGAGTCAGTTGGGAACTCAAAGCAATGAAAGAGGAATGATTATAGTATACACTACATGACTTTAGACCTGATCTTTACTCGCCGACAGTTTTCTGAAGATCGCAGACACATGACTGACGATACATGGTGTGAATTAAAAGACACCATCTGAGACAGGCACTGATGCCTGAGAAAAACATCCCGGGCTAAATATCTGAACCTGTCTGTCATGAGTTTTGACTGGAAATGACATCGGTGATGACCTACTGCCAATGAGAGAGAACCACAGAACAAGGGAAATTTCAGGGGGAGGACTCGTAGTTTTACGAGATTTCCTTTATCATTTTTTTGCGCATGCATTTTGTAAATGAAAGTTGTCAGGAATTCTTCAGAGGTAAATATTCTGTAATATGTGAGCCCCAAAGCCCCAAATTGACTAAAAAAATCAATTTGTAGGAGTAGTTTTTTTCCAGATCAGACAATGTGGCTCACGCTGTATATCCATTGTTGCGTGCAGATAGGGCTGGGTGATAAAACGATAATGATAATTATTGCAATATAATTTTCCACGATAAAATAATAACAAGAGTTTGATAAAACGAAACAGCACTGTGCATTTGAACCGCACCACACAGACCATTTATTCGCTCGATTCAAAGTTTAAACGGCAGCGTAGCGCAAGTTTACTAGAGCAGATGCCTTTACTTTCTGATAAGTAAATGCACTCGCTGTGACAAAAACTCAAATGACTCTGTAATTTAAACTAGTTTAAAATCAGATAAAACAGCACAGATGAAAACACTGTGTGCAACGATGAATCAAGAAGATTTTCAATCTACAAATCGCCATCATTTACTATGCATTCACTGTCGTAACACTAACCGCACCATGATATTATGGCAAAAATCTGGAATATCCATATTTAATTTTATTATATTATTAATGTAAACGTATTACATGTATTAAAGGAGTAATGGAATATAGATATTTTTGTGTATTTATACCAAGTGTATTTAGATTATTGTTTTCATACAAGTCCCTAGAAACCATACCGTTGCATTTTTACCATGGTATTAAGGTGCTGTATGTGTGGTTTTAACTGTGGTTATCATGATCTAAATGTATACTACTTTTGAAGACCAATGGTTAATTTTAATAAAACTCAAACAATCAGGAGAATAAAAAAAAAAAAAAAAAAAAAAAAAAAATTGGTTGGTTGATTTTTACAAATGTTACCGTTTTTGATAATGAACATAAATTTACATCTGCATCCTAACTCAAGCTACTACTTCTGTAGAGATTTTTGTAATATTATTAATATTGCAGATTGAAAATACATGTCACCAAAGTCAGGCAACACAAACATTTTTCTTGATTTGAAACATCATCACCCATTAGAACGTGCAGAAACTAAGAAATTATTTTTTTTCTATTAAGATATTTATTTTGTTAAAGAAAAAAAAAATGACTGGAAAAGTGTAAAGAGTTCAAAAATATTTGTCATGTTCTGATCATAAAGAGTAGTTTAAAACCACAATTAATTGTTTGGTTTCTAGCGGATATTCTCCAAAATGGCGCTACACTGACGAAGAGGAGACGAATTGTAGAATAAAGTCGTTGTTTTTGTTTTCTTTGCGCAAAAAAGTGCTCTCGTCGCATCATTAAAATCAGATTGAACCACTGATGGCAGACGGACTATTCTGATGACGTCTTTCATACTTTTCTGGGCCTTGACAGTGTTATTTACTTGGCAGTCAATGGGACAGTCACAAAACTCCCGGTTTCCATCCAAAATATCTTAAATTGTGCTCCGAAGACGAACTAAGCTTTTACGGGTTTGGAACGACATGGGGGTAAGTGATTAATGACAAAATTTTCAATTTGGGGTGGAGTAACCCTTTAAATGTAAGAATTTGACTGAAAAGATAATGGACACTTTTAGAAAAAATGGCTTTATAAAAAGGTAAAAATGCAAAACTAAAAATCAATTTAAACTTACTGGAAAAGATTCATTTCTATCAGCGTGAACTGATCACCACACAGAATATGAAGAATATCAAAAAATTTAGGAGTACTGTCTAATTATCGTTATCGATAAAATCCCAGAAAATATCGAGATATTATTTTTGGTCAATATCACACACCCCTATACAACTGTGATTATTTTATTCAGTTAATGCATGCGCTCTAATATAAAGAGCTGTGGTGCTCATGCTAGTAATGCAGGTTTAAATCGGGCTAATTTGCTGATCACGTAGTTCTCTCTCTCTCTGCATCATCTTTTTATTGTACTACAAATAACAATGGTACAGGCCAACAAAAAACGAAGTTTTAGTTTAAGAAACACACACTAGCAAACTCTAGAGGATCTCTCAGGGCCACAAAAAGCGCTGTGCTCATTTGCTAGATAAAACAGATCAGGCTGCGTTTCAGAGTGTTTTCTCAGGACGATTCTCTTCATCCCGAATGCCAAAGTACACTACGTGACAGTGATACACGACGCAGGCATTCAGTCATAAATCAGCCCCTACTTGAGGAAAACTCATGGCTTTCTGGTAAAGTTTTCAGAGATTGTTATATTTCAAATGTCTCCCTCATTCTCAAGGGTTTTTTCACAACATTTTTATAGTTTCTATAACACATATAATTTGTTCAGCTGAGGAATCCATCATTCCACATTACAACTGAGGTTTAAGAACATCACAATTGTTGAGGGCAGAGTGATATTCTGCTCTATTTTCTTGGTGAGAAATACATGGTGTCAAAGAATGACAGGGGTTTTAAGAGGAATAAAAGACAGGAAATTTCTCAGAAAATTGGTCTAGGCAGGTACTCACTCTTTTGTTAAATGCACCCCTCCTTTCAGGCCACTGTCGAACACTCCTTTGCCTCTTCCTCCCGCTAAAATTTGAGCTTTCAGGACAATCTCCTTAGCTTCTAAAGTGACAAAAGTGATAATAAAAAAAAGGTTAGAGCCTCAAGATACCAGGAAAAAAGGTGCTCCAGATACAAAGCAGCGCTTAGAAGGTGGCGCAGGTTCGAAGCTGGCCTTTAAGAGACTCACACAGTACATAACCTCAACAAACACACAGATAAACCAGCAAGAGAAAAACAAATGAGATCGGAAGAGGAGTTGGTGTTTTCAGCTGTAATTTGATTTTAAATATTACGCTGATCTCCACAGGCATGTTTTGATGATGCGTCTTCCAGAGCGGTTGGCAATTTTGTCATTATTTCTTTCATCATGGAAACATCTCTGAGATGGAAGCTCAAGGCTGAGGAAATAATAGCTTGTCATGAGACACTATGTTGAAACATTTGATCAATATTGTGGTGTATGAATCATTTTATCCAATTTTGTGAAAAAGACCATATACTGCGACTGTAGAGTGACTGAGATTAAAAGAACCTCAGAGATTTTTTCTTTTTTATTACTCTACCAGGGTGGACAATTTATATACTCTATACTTTTTTTTTATCCACATTTTCCAAAAGGTAAGCTGGAGTAACTAACTAAAAAAAGTGTTGTGTCATATACCTGAAAAAAACTAAACAAAAAACAAATCTGGAATTTTTTTATGTCTAAAAACAAATAAATAAATAATTGAATAAATTAATTAATAATTAAAGAAATAGTAAAGAAAGAAAGAAAGAACTATATGTTCTGTAATAAAACTGTCAAAATAGTTTTGACACTTTTTGTCTAGTGTCATCAATATAAGCACACGGTTTGTTTAAATCTTGTCACATTTCCACGACATCCAGCTAGACTCTTATCACCTCAGAGGTTTGAACCAGAACAATGAACTGGCACATGGAATAACGACTTTACAGTCATTAACGTCTTCACATGATCATAAAAGGCTGAGAACTAAAAATTCATTCAAAGATGAACCGTAATGTCCTGCAGGCATCTGGGAAATAAACAGGAAAAAAAAAGAGAAAAGATGAAAAATCTGAAAAATCAGTAGAGCTAGTGACTGACAGGTGCTCTGGAAGACAAAAGCGGATCGCTGTCAAAATATAAATATTAATTATAAATATGCTTAATTAATTTAGTGCTGAAAAGAATGGATAACAATAGTACAGAATAGGGGTGGGCAATATGACCAAAACCTTATACCACAATATGAGTAATTGTGTTTCATGGTAACTATACACACATACACACACACACACACACACACACACACACACACACACACACAACCCTAACACCATATAGTAATTTTTGCTTTAAATAAGTTCTTTATGATATCAAAATTATAGAAATAGAAATTTCATAATTTCATAATATCAGAAAAAATGAATATTAGCCTAAAAAAACTCTAACTCTAAATAATAAGAAAGTAATTACAAACAATTGGACAAAAAGCTACAGTAGAACAAATAAATAAATGCTACACACATTGTATAGAAGTAATCAAATGTCTAAAAACACTGCATATTCACTGTTTAAATTAAATCTATATTTCTTCTTATAAAAGTTACCAAAGTGATTTAGGCCGCATTTACACTGCATGGCTCAAGTGACCCAATCCCGATTTTTTTCCTCCCATGTGGCGCCGATCAGATATGGCCAATGACTGTGTAAGCAGGAAAAAAATAAAATAAATCGCATGGATTCCGATATTCTCCTTATAATAAATCAGATATGAATCGGATACGTGCATTTGCACCTGCCGTGTACATTTCACATTTCACAGTACAGACATACCTGTAACAAATGAAACATCTCTAGTTGAGTAGCAGAGTATTAATTCCATTCTTTTGTATTAAAAGACGATCTGACACTGAAATGTTCTGCTGTTCTCTTTGATGACGGCTCGTGCACAGACGAGCGCTTCAGTGCCGTTTGTTCTATTGAAACCACAAAATTAAATGCACACAAACATGTCCCTGCCTTTGATATACAATCACTGATGAACGCATTTTGTTTTAATTATTAAAAAACGCAGACGATGTGACATGCTTAACATTATCTACCACCTGAGTATTCCACTCGCAAGCTTTCAGCAGAGCAGAAGATCGTCACTGTCCTGCAGAATTTGTTCAAGGCTATATAATTATTTAGATGTAACTATTGCTTTAAAATGTTTCTATATAAATTACATGTCAATAAATTAAACTCAGTGTACTATTCAAATTGATTTGTGATGTTATATGCTATTTTTGGCTTATTTCACCAAGTGCAGTGTAAAATGCACACATCAGATACGGGTCACTTTTAAAAGAAATCGGATATAGTCACAAAATCAGAATTGGTAATCAAGACTTGCCGTGTAAATGCAGTGAGAGACTTTTCTCTCTTTTGTTGTTTGATTATCATGAATGACAGACAGCGGGGATATTAGACTGCTGTCACTTTAAGAGCTGCCTGGCTCAATATATTGTTAAACATGTTTTCTTTCTCAGCTGTTTGCTTTCACTTAAGACCTAAATTACTGTATTTACGAGGATACTTGCAAAGAGGGGCATTTTGACATATACAAGCGTGTGTATTTTACCAATTCAATACTCTCATGCTCTGTCTTCACGTGCCTCTCAGAAACTCTCAGATAGTGTGTGCATATACTGTAGCAAAATGCATTTAAATGGATTAAAATCACTTGTTTTAAACCGCGATGCTTTAAAACTCGTGCAAACGATAGCACAGCAATGTCATGTGAGCATGTAACCGCGATAGAAACAATAGTCCAAGACCTCTACCGGTTGACAAATTTCTACCACCCCTACAGAACTATAGTGTATATATGTTATTTTTAATCATTTCAACACTTTGAGAATATTTAAAACAGGCTGGAAATAATGAAGAGAACAGTGAAGAATGGGATTCAGATTCGAATCCACAATGCACAACATCTTAACATGATGAAGCATGAAGTCCTCGGCTCCCACATAAGTCATACTTAAAGAGCCACGCTGCTCTTCATGGCCCTCGGGGTGGACGTTAAGAGTTCTCACACATTAAGTGCTGATTAAGACTCGCTATCACTGCTGTGTCTCAACCAAACCGCAACTCAGCCATTGACTGGAGCGCATGCATAATTTATCACTGCCACACAGAGCTGATAGCATTGATCATGTGTGCGACCGTAAGGGATAAGAATGCAGAAGCGGCAAAAACAGAGATACGGAAGCCGCTGGATCACTTAATCTAAACTAAGAGAGATATAACAACTGAGGAGAGGCAGGCAAGGGTGAAGATTTAGCAAAACACCTCTTGTCCTGATAAGAGATCTGATAGTGTTAGACAGGAAACTCCTGCACATGGGAATGTGATGAGCGCTACAGAGAGCCAGAGATGAGAGTGATATGGAATGAGTGAAAGAGAGAGACACTGAGATGGAAAAATTACAGACAGATTATACCTGGACTGAGTGTTTAGCAAACCAGAGTGAATAAATAATGACAGAATTTTTATTTTTGAGTGAACTATCCCTTTTATGACCAGAAAAGTTGCATTGATGGTCTATGTAGAGAAAACTTTACATTAACCATTCAGGCATGTACAGTACAAGGCTAGGAAAATGCAATGCAAAATGCCCGTTGACAAAAAAAAAAAAATTGAGCAAGGAAATGACATAATTAGTTAATAATTATGTATTTTAGACACATGAGACATCATGAAGAGTCAAATAAATAAATTGTAAGCAGGAAAATGTAGAAATCATAAACACCCCTGTGGATTTTGTGAATTTAGCTGCTAGGCTGTTAACCAGAAAAGTTCTTTTGGAGGCGGACTGGGATTTGTAGCAATATTCATTAGAGGTCCAACAGATCGTAGATGATCCGTGATCCGTACCGACCAGACCCCATGGTTCGGCAAGCATGTGATTCATGCATGTGGTTCACTGTTAAGTTTAACCATCATAGAGAGAAAGTTTATCATTTGCACATGTTTTGTCTTGCCAATTTACCCATTCAAACAATTTTAAACCATTCAAGCAAAAAAAAACAAATCATGCACACTGTTTTTTTTTTTTTTTTTACCGCTGCCGCACACACCCGAAGCGAGCACACGCAGAGAGAGAGAGAGGCGCGATTCAGACAGATTGATTCCTCTTTCACTTCTCTTTGATCGGAAACATACACAAACTTGTTTAAATACCCGTTTTGGCAAGTATTCTGATAAACACAGTCGGTTATGTCTTAAGTGACCGAAACAGCTGAGAAAGAAACTGAATGTGCGTCAGTAATAGGTACGTGCATTTGGTCTTAAAGAGACAGCAGCCAGTGAAGAGCACTATTGTGTTATATTACAATTATTACATTTCTGCACCTGAATACTAGTGTTACTGACTTTATTAATAACTTTGTTGTACTCATCTATGCTTGTCATTTGTGTAATTGCTCGTTTTATTAATGAATTTATTAGTTCAGCTAGTAGTTTTTGCTGTGGTATAGAAGTACTTAAAGTAAGCTTTCAGTAATTAATAAAAACCCAACTTTTTTTGTTTGTTTGTTTTTTGCTGGTCTGAAAAATGATCCGATCCGTGACTCAAAATCCGTAATATGATGTACGCTGCACCACTAATATTCATAAACACACACACACAAACTGTTGTTTGTGTGAACACAACAGATGTGCTTTAACAGAAGGGTTTATCCAGACATTTTTCATCATTTAATGGATTTTTGTGAGAAGACTTGAGATTAATAAACTAGCTCATTAAAATTGCCCCAGTTAAAGTTGATAACACATTTTGTGAGAATAGCACAGTCAGTCAAAGTACTGTAAAATCCTACACACATTTTTACTATTACTAAATTTAAAAAATGAATATAATTAATGTTGCACTACCGTTAAAAGGTTTGGAGTTGGTAAGATTTTTTAAAGCTTATGAACGAAGTACACTCTCAGAAATAAAAGGTACAAAAGCTGTCACTGGGGTGGTGCCTTTTCAAAGGAAAGCATTTATTTGAAATCATAACATTCTAAATGCCTTCATTGTCATTTTTAAATATTCATTTCTAGTAAAATTTCTTTAAAAATAAATGAATAAAAATTTGTACTGAGCTCAATCTTTTGAACAGTAGTATCTATATTACATTTGCGGATTGTAAGTACTATACAGTCCTGTATGTCTGCATGCATATCAATTTGTAGAAATATATACATGCATATCATCATTATCAAATAAAGTACTGGATGGTATCCAGAATCTCAGTACATTACATGCAATCCATCACTTCATGTCAATTATCTCTATTTAGCAAGTGCAGGAGTAATGCCCATGCCAAATGGTGCACTTTAATTCACAGCATCCACTTACTTCTCATAGATTAATGATGTGAGCAGCAAATTAAAAAGTGGAGGAAGTACATAGACCGTGGCTTTATGGTTTTAAAATGAGTTTATATATCATTATTTATTACACTTTGTAACACCTTACAGTTCAACACTCGTGTTGACAATTTAATTCACCCATCACAAAGTGACACTTCAAATGTCTTCAAGAAAGAAAGCTGCCTTTTCTGATTGTTTAACCTGAAGCTACATCTTAAGATGATATATGAAGTCAATGCAGACATTTTTCTCTCTAGGAACAGCCTGGAGCTTCAGGTACAAGACCTACATTGTCTTCTCAAGATCAACAGACCACAAAATTATTTTTTTTCAACAGTATTTACGTGCATGTCGTGTATGCCTGCTTTTGCTACTTTTGTGTACAATACAATACATATCAAATGCTCTGTGACCGTTCTGTGGGCTGCGTGTCTGAGGCAGAGACGGGTCGAGTGATAACTAAGAGAAAACACATTTTGTCACCTTATACTAAAAATGTATTTTTAGGAAGTGTGGGTTGGTATATACTCACACTTTGTTGCAAAAAATAAGACATAGTTGGCAAAGTGTTCTGTATTGCAATGGCATTCTCATGTTTAAAAGAAAAAAAAGGAGCTGTAAAATGTATTTATCACTTTATTTTTAAATAATTTATTTTTGAACACACAATGATAGCTGCATGTTTAACAGAATTAAGACTGTATTTGATATGTTATAATTTACTTAATACAATAAAATGAAATGGTTATTCATTACATTACATATTATATTTAGTCATTTAGCAGAGACTTTTATCCAAAGCGACTTACAATTTTGAAACAATTTTGTGTGTGTGTGTGTGTGTCTCTATGTATTTTTTTAATTAATCTTTATTTCAGTTTCAATTTACTTGGAGTTATTTCAGTACATCAAGTTAAATTCAATTAAAATATTGTCTTGGCAAATAGCTGCAATTAATGGTTTTAGCTGTAGTTTCAGTTCTACTTAACTATAAGAACACTGGAATATCTCATCTCATTTAGATATACAACATACATATTTTAAGACCTCAGAAATTTTCTCTTTTTTTACCTTTTTTAATACTAAAGTTAAGATGTTTTATAAAATAAAAAGAGATTAATGCTTTAAGACTCATAGATGCCTTGTAACAGTAGATCCAAATGAGGCCAAAAATATTGGCATCCTTGGTAAATATGATCAAAGGCGGCTGTGAAAATTAATCTGCATTTTTTATTTAAAAAATTCACAAAAATCTAACCTAAGAATTTAAAATGGGGGGAAATATCATTATGAAATAAATGTTTTTCTCAAATACACGTTGGACACAATTATTGGCACCCCTAGAAATTCTTATGAGTAAAATATCTCTGAAGTATATTCCCATTCATATTCACAATTTTGAGCACGCCAGGGTGATTATGAACATGAAATTATCCAGCCATGGCTTCCTGTTTCACAGAAATATAAATAGAAAATAGAATAGAAATAAATAGAAAAACAAAGCCCAAATTCCCTTAATCATCCATCACAATGAGAAAAACCAAAGAATATATTTCTGATGTACAGCAAAAGATGATTGAGCTTCACAAATTAGTGAAGTGGCTTTAAGAAAAGAGCTAGAGCAGTGAAAATCCCCATTTCCACCATCAGGGCAATAATTAAAGGGGTGGTTTACTGCTTTTTTTCTTTGCTTGATTGTGTTTATGGGGTGCAATATAACATGTCTTCGTGTTTCGTTTGTTAAAAAAAACGCCTTATTTTTCATTTATTTCACCTTTATGGTAAACCACTTTCTCCTCTGTCATTTGAACGACCGGTTGACTTCCTGATTCTCTGAAACCACTCCCTCAGAAGCAGGCGATGGGCTCAGATTGGTCAGTTGGGCCGGTGTGTTGTGATTGGCTAAACTGCGTACTGCACATTGTCCGGAAACTTCACGCCCATTACCTTTACGGGCGACAGTTACACATGCTCCGGTCAAATGTAAATAATGGTGTCAATATTGCCGTATCAGTTTGAGCCAGAATCAGACCCAGAAAGCGGTAATGAAGAGAATCAAGCAGAACTTCCGCAAGCACGGCTCTTACAAAACGTTTCTGAATGGAAGTTTGCTGTTGTGATTACATATAATTTATTGAAGTTTGTACATGTTTGTCTTATACACACAAAATAGCAGTGAACTAACTGGCTACTAACCAAACAGCGTTGGCTTGTGTTTACGTTCTTGATCAAATCGAAAAATTACATCATAAAGTATACATGGAAAATACATTTACAAAATTAGTACATAATTACAAATTCGGGTCCAAAATGTTTGTACGCGTTTGTCATAGACACACGAAATAACATTTAACTAACTGGCTACTAAAGCCAGCGTTGGCATTTGTTTCAACCTTGATAAAAACTAAAACATTACATCTGAAATTATACATGCAAATACATTTAAAATGATGAAATCTTACTTACAGGTTGTGGCCCAACAACTGCTGCCTCTGTTTTTAAAGTTGGAACTGCTCCATGTTTTAGTAATAGTTTCTGTGTGAATCCGGCATTGAACTCGTGTAGACTCTGGAAGCTGTCTTCCATAAAATGCGCAGCACAGAGAGCTGAATTAGGATTGTAATTGTCAGGAACATAATCAAACATAAATTTTAACCATTGTTGACGAACTACAGCGTCTGTAGGAAGCCCGAACACAGAAGACCTGACAGCTGGGTGAAAATAACACCGTTTCAACGGCACGGCTACAACTCTCCACTTTAACTCTTCCTCTTCGACAAAGCCGCAGAACATGGCCTTGCCCACTTTTTTGCATGTTCCGGAGGGAGGGGTTGATGGGTTTATTTCGTATGCAACCGGGGAAGTATCTCGTTGTAGTCCCGTATGAGTCGTTTTTGTAGGCATTAAACTTCCTGATTTTTAAAAGACGATATCTCCGCTTAGGTTGAACTTTCAGCGCAGCACCTTTGCAGATGCTGTTCATGCACCAACAGCAACATTACACACTATTTAAAATGAAAAAAGTGAAAATCGCAGTTAACCACCCCTTTAAGAATTTCCAATCAACATAAAATGTTACGAAACTCCCTGGAAGAGGACGCATGCCTATATCGTCCTAATGCATCGTGAGGAGGAGAGTTTGAGTGGCCAAAAACTCTCCAAGGACACAGTCAGAAAACCTTAAAAAAAAAAAAAAAAAGTCAAACAGCACCTACATCACCACATGTTGTTTGAGAGGGTTTCAAGAAAAATTCTCCTCGCTCATCCAAAAACAAACTCCAGCATATTCAGTTATCAGACACGACTGGAACTTCAAATGGAACTGGCTTCTATGGTCAGAAGAAACTAAAAAATGAGTTTTTTTAGCAGCAAACCCTCAAGATGGGTTTGGTGAACACAGGGATAAAAAGTACCCCATGTGTACAATGAAATATACTGCTGTATTTTTGATGTTGTGGGCCTATATTTCTGCTGGAGGTCCTGGACATCTTGTTTAGACACATGGCATCATGGATTCTATCAAATACCAACAGATAAAAAAAATCAATAAGTGACTGACTCTGTTAGAAATCTTATAATGGGCCATGTTTGGATCTTCCAACCGTACAATAATCTAAACACAAGCCTCAAAAACAACACAAAAATGGGTCACTGAGCACAAAACCAAGCTTCTGCTGGCCATTCCAGTCCTCTGACCTGAACCCTGTAGAAGATGAGTGGTGAACTGAAGAGAAGACGCACCAACATGGAGCTGTGAATCTAAAGGGTCTGGAGTGATTCTGGATGAAGGAATGATCTCTGATCTCTTGTCAGGTGTTCTCTAACCTCATCAGGCATTACAGGAGAACATTTACAGCTGTTAAACTGGCAAATGGAGGTTTCAAAAAGTATTGAATAAAAGGGTGCCATTAACTGTGGCCAATGTGTATCATCCAATGAAAGGTTAGATTTTTGTGAATTTTTTAAATAAAAGATCGAAAGGATTAACAATGCAGATTAATTTTCACAGGCTTCGATCATATTTACCAAGGGTGCCAATATTTTTGGCCATGACTGTATATCCTTACTAGTCAATATTTTAAAATATTTAATTAAATATTTAATGAAGTCATCTTGTATAATTCCTAACTTGTCATTGTGTCATACATCTAATGACATAAAAATCCATTTTCTTGAAAGCTAGCATCATCTTTAAGTGTGCCAAATTATCAAAGGTCGACTTCACAAACAAAACTTCCAACACTGTGTTTGTTCAGTACACTGTTTGATTATCTCATTAATTAACTGAACTGAATGCTAAATGAGCATACACTGTTAATTCAGAGTATAATTTGCATTACTGTCATTTCATAATTTTAAATGAGGGCAAACATAAAAGTATAAAAAATTGCCCAGGAGCAAGAGTTTAAAATAAACAAATAAACTACTGCCTACTGAAGTGAAACGCTAAGATTTTTTTTTTTGCCATAACATATTATTTAGAAAAAAATTACATGTAGAAGCAAATATGTCTGTACAGTTCGCATGGCATCAGAAGTAATTGCAGTAATACAGACCCCCCAGTTCCTCATTAATGAGTTCAAATGAACTTGAAGCTCATGTACCAATGACAGCAGTCAGTAGTTCAGCACTGGGTTGCTGCTTCTGCTTCACTGTTTCTTATTTTCTGAGTCCCTAATGTCTCTCTGGCTGTGGACATGACTGCAGGGTATGAGACACAGAGGTGTCCTGTTGTTTGATATTCAGTGAGAGCAATGGGGCTGTGGTAATGGGGTGTGGAGCGGGGTTCAGGGGAAACAGACAGCTGAGAGAAAACACGGGGAAGTCAAGATCCCTCATGTGTGTTTAAGGCCATAAAATGGGTCGAGACAAAGAAAAACATACTAAACAGAAGGACTGAGTTGGGGGACGTACTTTTGACTGAAGATAATGTTTTGCTATAGGGCAAATATTAGTAAATGAAACATCCCAAGATAATAGGGTAATAGGACCTATCTTCACTGCGATTACAGCAAATTATTGTATTATTTTTACTCATCCAAATGGAAAACATCATTTGCTCAGAAAAACCATCATCAAAAACATCAATAGCATTATTAGGACAGGATTTGTTTTCTAAAAGGAATGCGGGTTACAAAGTTTAACAATCAAACCAACAACTGTTATTTAACCCACAAAAAAGGCTTTAAGTCCATATCGAGTGTGCACTAGACAGGGCAAGAAGAAAACTGGTTTTATGTACAGTAACCAATGTTAGTTAGTTCATTAGTTAGACAGATCGATAGATAGATTTATTATTTATTATAATTTATTATTGACATATTAACAAAAGCAAAATTTTATAAGATTTTTCTTCTTGTTGAAATTAATTAACGATTTAATAAACTAATAAAAATACACAAAAAAAAGAGAAAATGCTGTTCTTTTCCTACTCATTAAAAATTCCACAAAATTAAAAAAACAGCAACTGTTTTCATAATTGATGATAATGAGAAACGTTTATTGAGCACCAAATCTGCATTTTGCAATCTGCAATTAAAATATATTAAAATAGGAAACTTTTAAAATTGTAAAACTACTACTAATAATAACAACAATCACAATATTACATTTTTACTGTATTGTTGTTCAAATATAATACATATATAACAATATATAAATGGAATGAAATCCTTGAGAGTCAGAATTGACACCCAGGCCTAACAGGCAAACAACTAAAAAAACTTAAAGCAACATTTCTTTGTACCATAATGCATAAATACTGTCTTTCTCTGTCCTAATTTGTTGTTGGATGATAAGCAGAGCACAGCTCTGACTCGAGTGCTTGACCTGGGTGAGTCGTCGTGCTGCAGTGTTTTCCGTCTCTAGACATCAGCGTCTGCTCTTGCCTGCACAGGAACAAGTCGGAGCGGAACAATGATCCGGCTCTATCTCCTGTCTAATGATGCCTGTCTGCTTGGAAACAGGGCAGAGGTTGATAAGAGAGGGCCACTTCTTCTGTCTCAAGTTTCATGTGTGTTATTTCAACTTCAGCTGTCACCACAGCACTGACAGCTGAGTTCTTGTTAAATTCATCCACCTGCTCCTCATCACAATCCTTCATAATGATCTCCCACCTCCATTAGAGTGATGCAGCAATGTAAAGAACCTGCCACAAAACCTTGCGTACCACCTGAACAGGCTGGAGAAGGCAGCAAATAGGTTACCTCGATTCTCTTGAGTGTATTCAAAATTTCACAAGATCACATCGCAGAAAGTCACACAGTGCACAAAAAAAGGAACACTGAATGCTAATTTGTTTTATTTCACTATCGTCTCATAAACAGTAAATGGATCCATAATTTGCAGTTTACTAAAGTACGCTGAATGCAAAATTAAGAAAAACTAAATTGTTGTGCTCTTGTGCTGCAGCTAATACATCAGGTTTGTAAGAATATGTAGTTTCCTGAAGTAAATACTAGGGCTTAAGGCTGCTAAGAATTACATATTAAGTTTTAGGTAATCTTAAGTTTTTAGACTTTAAATACTTAGCATGCGTCAGACTGTCTGTACAAGAATTAACAACACAGCACCACTTTTGCAGGGTAAAGGCTTAAATAAATGAGAGAAATATAAAAACATTAATTCAGTAGAAGACTAACATTCTGTCAATAAGACAAAGAGGGTTTCATTTATTAAGTTAAATTTAAATAAGCATAAGTAATTTTAAATTTAAATCCACAAACTCTAAAGTTAAAGAAAAAAGGGCTGAAATTACAAAGGAAAAAAATTGTTTAAATAAGGTATGTATGTTAAGTGGTTTGTGACTTAATATCTATTGAGACAAAGTTTGTAAATATAAAAAAAAAAAAAAAACTGCTATAGGCTTTAGTAACGTCATCAACTATGATGTGCTACTTTACTAGTCATTGCAGTTATTATCGGGGCAGGGACTTGTATGCATTTATCTGCTAAAGTGATAAGCACACTAGCATATGTACAAAGCTCATACAAACAAAAATTCAGATTTTATTTGGATAAAAATCAATACAGTGCTGCTTTACAAGCACTTTAATAAATATCCAAAATAATTAAATTGAAAAGAACTTAAAGGTTAAAGTTTCAGAAGAAACAGGAGCTCTGACCCGTTAAAATTCCACCCTTTATCATATCCATCGGTCCACACAAATCCATCAAGCACAGAACTGCAATTCTGCTTTCACAATTATCTCCGTCTCACACAGCCTCTAAAAAAATCTATATTTAGCATTCCAGACTCCATCTGTAAGCATTTATCATACATTTTCATCATCTTCTCTCTTCTTATAGAAATCTCACCTCCATTCTCCGCCTGTCCGCAGCAACATCTGGCAGCGAGAACATTCTGCTGCTGCAGGAAACGGCAAATCTGTTCACTGTGCCCTTGAGCGTGGCACATTAACCTTACCTCAAATCTCACCCACCTACATCAGACACAGTGAATGGAAACACGGCGGGTGTGTGGCATGCAAATAGTATTAAAGCCTTACAGCGTGCTTTTCTGTGAGAAGGAGGTGAAATGAAATGAAAATTACATGTGACTTGATTTTGCATGGTGAAAATAATGAACTAGCACGAGAATGGTTGTTTTTCTCAGGGTTCCAGCTAGGTAATGATGGTAAGAACATTCCACGCATCATCCATCTTTCCTGTATGACAGCATTGTGTGCTGAAATCCTGTCAGTCCTGATGCATTTTGGGAATTTATGCAGTAGTACAGCTTCATAGAATGATACTGCTGACTAGCCAAAATGTCAGCGACTTTGCTGAAGCTCATATTCACTCATATAACTTTAGCTGACTGACATGTTATTTCCAAAGTAGTTACCTCCAAATCTTAGGTGATTTTTCATGTCTAGACGATCAAACGGAAGCCTAATTAGTTGTTAGTACACTATATAAACACCAACCGAACTCATTTAAGCACTGAAACTTTGTTTACAAAATCTTTGACGTGCTTTGCCTCAAATTTAACGTTTTGAGTTAATTCTACAGATGATCAACTGTCCGTTTCACAAGCGCTAACAAGATACAGATTGGTTATACTCGGTTTGCTTGCATGGTAAACATCAATTTTGCGAGGGATTAATCCAAGAGAGATTGCACTGGCTCCAAAAAAGCATTTTTCAAGCTCACCAGAGGAGGCTGAAGTAATTAAGTGAGGAAAGTTTCCTCAGGGAAGCTGAGAGGCTTTCATTACCCTTTCTGATTCATTGTCCCAGCACAATATCAAACAGAGGAGAAGAAGAGAGAGCCAGAGAACGCCGCCTCGCTTCTGAGGCAGGCCGGCTATGATTGAACCAGAGCGAGTGTGTAAATCCGGGTGCGGTATCTGACCTCCGGCTGGCTCGCCGCTTTATTCCACTCTCTGGAACACTCCACAAGCTGTCAACATTCATGTCCACGTCAATCAACATCGTCTTGTCCCCAATCTCTCTTCAGCTCCTTGTGAAGAGCTGAGCTACTGCTCAGATTTTACAGGCTCACATAGGAGGAGATGTTGGCAAGAAACTGGGTGGATGATAGACACCCGGTCTAAATAAAATCAGATAATTCAGTGTCCAAGGTAGATATTAAGGGTTATTTGGAAGGCTAGGGAGTAGAGATGGGTCACAATGGCTGACTAGTCATCCAACAACTGATTAAATGTAGATTATTTTCTTTTAGTTTTGATATTTTAGGCGGCAGCGCTAATTAATTTTTTTGAAAAAATAAAAACTAAAAATCTATATCCTATTAGTTCTATATGCTTAAATCATTATAGGGAGGTTCAATAAATCGATAACAATAATTATTCAGATATAATTTTTCTCGATAAAACGATAACAAGAGTTCAATAAATGTTTGATACAATGTTTATGCGGCAAAAGTAGAACGAAAGAGCACTGCTCATTTGAACCACACCACACGGAACATTTATCCACTCATGAAAATGTGAAAAGTGAAATGTTTGTCATGTTCTGACCATAAAGAGTAGTTTAAAACCTGTCTGGTTTCTACAACTTTCATTTGAAGCAAAAATCTGCCTTTAAACTTGAAAGAAATACTAATTTGACATTTATCGTGATAATTATCGGTATCGACCGATAATGTGATAATTTTTTTGGGCTATATCGCCCAGCTGTAAATCAGTGGCTTTTACTATATAAAAATCCAAAACAAATTATTTGAATATATTTTTATATTTAAAAAAATAAATAAAATTCTCCATCTCAAATATTCCATGGAACCCCTAAAAGTCTGCTGTGGTCTTACTCAGCTTAAAAAAAGTCCCAGACTAGGTGACCATCATATCATATATAGCTTTCCAACACTTTGACAATAACTTGTTTCACAGAGAAAAAAATAAAAAAATAAAAGTTTCATCGTACGAGTGCATTCCACTGCATTTTGTCAGGGGGAAAAAAGCTGTTATCACACCTTTTAATTTCTCTTTTCACAGTAGTTACACGTGATATCTACTAGGGGGTGTAATGATAAACATAATTCGTATTGAACCATTCAGTACGAGGCTTTCGGTTCGGTATGCATTACAAACCGAACGATTCGTTGGCCTAAAACCATTACAGCATATTATCCTATTAGATTAGTGCGTGTGCACACAGAGAGTGGCGTTCTTTCACTGCATGATTCAGTCTATTAAAATGTATTTAGAATGATTTAGAATTTTATATACTTCATCAATATCACAGAAGAGTGCCGCTTTTTCTCTCCCAAAATCAGCATGATTACAAATGATTTTTTACAACAGTTCAATTAGCAAGAAGTGAATTAATAGACTTTCATTTTAGACAGCATATTGCCCGTTTTTGCTCAATTTCGCCAACAAAAATAAACAAACACAGCCACAGCATTGTTTTGCGTCTCTGAGCAACATGACAGTGTTTCGTTCCTCAATGAATCACCTGTTAAATGATTTGGTTCAATCGCAATGACTCACTTGTTAACGGTGAATTGCTGCCACCTGCTGGCGGTTTTAAATTCACATTTAAAAGTATCTTTTAATTTTTTTATTCATTTCAAACATCAGTTGCCAACTGCAGGCTAAAGTATTACACGTCCCTCTGAGCTGAATTAAACAGTGTGTAAAGGCATCTAAATGCCATTCAGATGCAGCTTCTATGTTTCCTCTGCATTGTAAAGATTAATTTTGTCAATACTGACTCCATTTGCTTGGTAACAGCCCAAATGTCTTGACTGATTAAATGTAAAAAATTTACTCAAAAGGTGATGCACACTTTTAGAAAAAAAAAAAAAAAAACGGCTTTATAAAAGGTAAAAAAATGTTTTTAAAAAGAGGAATACTTCAAACCGGAGCTGACACCCCAGACACCCCAGAAAATAGGTCAAGTATAGCACCATCACTGTTCAAAGTAAAAATTAGTTTTAATGAATACTTTTTTTTTTTTTTTTTTTTTTTTAAATCAAGGAAATTTCTCTGGTATTTTTTTCTTTTTGTTGTATTGAGAACGTACCGAACCATGACACAACTGTATCGTATCGAACTGAACCGTGAATTTTGTGAGCCGTTACACCTCTAAGCAGCAACGATGTCATTTTCTAAATACTTCAAAAGAACAGGATTTTACCGCAGCATCCAGACAACTGAAAGAAAAAAGATACCTACAGCATAAAGTCAGTTAACAAAGGGAACAAAAAGAAAAGCTGTATTTCTTCTTCTAAATTTGGTGCACAATGGACCATGGAATACCTCTAATAAAACATTCAATTTAGAGTCCACATCACCAAAATAATGGTGTTGCACCTTCTGCTTGTAGAGCGCTGGCAGCACTGTGAGGTCTGGAGGCGTGAGGTATGATAATGTGCCATGTGTAATATCAACGCAGCCGAGCCGTCAACAAACCGAAATTACATTTTGATTTGTGAGCTCTCTCAAACGCAGCTTGTATTCCCTTTGTGTGTATTTGTACAATCATTTGAAAGGCATTTCTAACAGCCACTGCACAAATCATTTCTCCAATTACTATTCTTTATGATCCATAAATGTGGAGCTTTCTGTATTATGGAAAGACTTTTTTTTTTCTTTGAGATCCAAAGTTCCATTAGTCATTCAGTGGTAATTTTTTTATTTTTATTTTTATTTTTTGAGTTAATAAGCCTTTTTTTTGTGCAAAATTGTGCAAAAAGTGGGTATGTATGTATATATACCAATCTAATCGTGTTGCTGTTATTAGACAGGTAACATGCAAACACTGGACACCATTAGCACTGAATATTTTTTTAAGGCGGGGGGGGGGGGGGGGGGGGGACTACAAATCTCTTTTATCCCAGATCAAAGAAAGCAACAAGACCAGCCAACCAACAGCTCTGTGCCAGAGACATCCTATCAAAGTGAATGACAGAATGAGAAAAATTGAAATAAATAATACGACAAAAAAAAAAAACAGAATCAACATGCAACATTTTAACGATTTAACTATTATTAAAGGGGTCATAAACTGAGAATCTAAAATAATATTAGAGGTCACTGTACACGCAAGTTTCAGAACTCAAAACCTTGCCGTTAGTCTAAAAACAGCTTAAAATGAAGTCAGTCTGCCAAAACGACAGCTTTTGGAATGTCATACTCTATGATGCATAAGCACCACCTCCACAGAAGATCAATGCCTTAACATCTCTGCCTGTTTAGCCCCACCCACCGACTCATGCATGTAGTGTTTACAGGAGAGGTGAACACTCTGGTCTATTCAGAAACCAAATGATAAAGAATCTGGCTCTGAAGACAGTAAGACAACAAGGCACTGTACAGTGCCAAGCTGTGGAAAAAAGTCTTTGCATTGCCTTCCTTCTGATCCCAACATTAGGAAAGAGTAGATGAACTTTTTTTTTTTTCAAAATCAACAAAACAACATCCACTCAAACAAACAACAGGAAGGGGGGAACAACAGACACACCATCAACAATTTCAATTTGTAGTAAAAAGGACAAAACAGAATTCACATGAGTCCATAGATTGACAACAATTGGACATTCCCAAAACACGTGGAGAAAAGTACCTGCTGATACAGTGTTACAGATATGACAGTTATAGGTTGATTGCAGTTTCATTTTAAACCTCTTGTAAGGAGTTATGTATGCTCAATGGATGACTTTGAAATGGATAGGACGATGAGCCAAGTTTTTAGAAGTTAAGATTCGACCACGCTCTCTCCCAGTCGACCGATAAATCAAAATCTGTTAATTCACGATTCCAGATAGATTTAATAGAGAGAATTTGCAGTGTGATCATTAAGTTTACTATATATTAAAGAAACAGATGGCCGACCAGAGGGTGGTGCGATCCAATCCCATATAGGATGAGAGGAAATAGGGGATGCCCAGGGATCTCCATAGGCCTTGAGAGCAGAATGTAACTAAAAAAAAGACAAAATATGATGATGCTGGTAAACAAAACTTAGTTCTTGAAGTGAGCAGAGTCCCTGGTTATCATACAAGTCACCGCATGCGTTTCTGCCAAGAGGGCTGGACAAATGGCCGATTTCAACATAAAAAATTAAAGGGTGTGCTGTTACAAAATTTGAAAGGTCATCCCATCAAACTTTCCACCCTTTTTAGAAAAAAAAAGTAAAGTCCTTAGATGTAGTATTCTGGATTCGCCAAAGATCGATTACATTAAGTTCAGTGATAAATTTATTCAATAACTTGGAGGATGGGTTAGCTGTAGTATCAGGGTGAGATTTATCCAGTGCAGGATTTAAAACAGCATTAAAAATCACCACCCATCACCTATCAAGGACAATCAATCTGCTCAAGTAATATATTATATGAAAATATTTGTGAAAAGTGCACTGTCTGCCTCATTCGGGCAGTAAATGGAGACCAGTGCTAACCTGTCATTATGTATTTTACAGCATATAAAAACAAATCTACCATCATCATCATTCCCGGTATGTTCAAAAGTCAAATGTAACTTCCTATCGACTAAGATAAGCACCCACTTAGTTTTATTATGAGCACAAGAGAAGGCTGCCAGTTTGTAATACTTGTTTTGAAAACGTGCCACATTGCATTGTTTTAAATGAGACTCTTGTATCAGGAAATCAAATTACGGTGCAAATATTCTAATATCCAGGTATGCTTAATAGGAGAATTTAGGCCATTCACATTTAATGATAAGATATTCAGAACATGCATTGTATGTTCGCAATGCCAAGATCCTGTCTAAGTGAAGAGAAACAAAACCAGTGCCATGCTGCCAGTGACATGTAAACATTAGCATGCATCCTGGATACCAATCCACCTAGATGCATAGTCCTTTTAAAAGAAAAGCAGAATAAATAAAAGTATTGATGTCTGTTGAAGGGCATAGAAAAAAAAGGAACGACAAACAACTGTGTATATAATAACCAAAGCAGACCGCACATTATTGAGAGTGTAGGTCTGCATAAACAACAGAAACAAATCTTGATGCGTGACCAGTCAACTTCAACGCAAGACATGTCCCCAAAAGCGTAGTGATTGAACCTGCTCTCCATCAGCCCGAAGAATAATAATAAAGAAAAATAAAGAAAACAATCACTATTTACCAATCAGCGGACGAACGTACAGGGCAGGGGCAAGATTCCAAAAAGAAATTAACAAGTGCCCATGGCCACCTTGTTATTGTCCTCTTCAGGGCAGTTAGGATCACCACAGACCTCCTCGTTAATTTTCTCTCGTTGAGCGGAGAGGATGGGGACAGTAGCCGACGCCTTCCCGCTGCTTTGTAGCGCTGCAGAATACGTCTTCAGTGACAGTGAAGTAACAAAATCATCTGCCTTTTGAGGAGAGTCGAACATCATCTGCTCAACTTTGTGCCGTAGTTTAATTACCGCCGGATAGGTGAGGAAGGGCTGGAGACCAAGTGCTGTCATCTTCTTCAAGACTGGATTAAAGCTCTTTCTCTTGGTAGATGTGGCTGGACTAAAGTCGGGAAAAAATAGTAGCGTGACATTGTCCTGCGTATATTTCACCGGATATGCCTGCTGAGCACTCTTCAAGATCACCGATCTGTCGTACCACCTTAGTACACGGAAGATGAGAGTACGTGGCCGATCAGAGTTTTTCCTTCCATCATACACGCGATGGGCCCGGTCAATCTCGATGGCACGGCCTTTCAGGGAAGGGATCCACTTGGAAAGATTAGCTCTGAGGAAGCCAGCTGCATCTGAGCCCCCCGCCCCCTCCGGCAACCCCACCAGTCGCACACCACCTCTCCTGCTCCCATCCTCAATGTCCGTAATTTTTCCGGTGAGTTGCTCCAGCTGATTTCTTAAGTTTATGACTGTCCTCCTATCCTCACGTGCAGCTGCTTGAACGGAATCAAGCCGGTCATGTGTCTCTTTCGCCACGATGGCTAGCTTTTCAACTTCTGCTTTTAGCTCTTTTACAGAATCATTGGTCGTTTGTATATCCAAATGTAGATCACGGAGTGCTGGGGTCAGTACAGAGTCTATTGCTTCTCTTACAGTCGAAGCCACTACTGAATCCAGAGTACTTTGTTGCTCTTTAAGCGCTAGCTTGATCCCGTTAGCTATAGCAGCATCAAGATCCTCTCTGGAGATGATGGAATCTTTGAATTTTTTCTTTATTGGCGATTGTTCACTCTCTCTTTTCCGGCTGTCCTTGACTGCTGGGGTACTCATAGTGAGCTAATTAAAGAGTGGTTCAAAATTTACTAACAGGATATATATACAATTTCTGACAAAGTGAGCAGAGCAAAGGACTATGTATGCATTGCCGCCGAAGGGTCACGTCATCTACCGAGATCTATTGAGTTATTTATGCGTTTTTGACCTAAGTCAGAGCAGTGTCCATCTATGAGGAATGTACTATCAAACACACACAACGTTAGCCAATCAGTTGGCATTTGCATCCAAGTCTACAACGCCTATTCAAACAGAGCATTCTGATGAGGGTGTCAAAAACAGGAAATTAAAAAATAGAAAATAGCCTATTACTTCTAAATTATGATGTTTTTTGATGTAAAAATCTTGATAACATTATAAGTGGACCTAAGAGAACAGTACAAAATAAAATAAAATAAAATAACAGAGGCAGTTCATGATCCTTTAAGGTTCAGCACACACGCATATACAGTACATTCAGAAAGTATTCAGACCCCCTTCACTTTTTTCAATTTTGTTATGTTGCAGCCTTATACTAAAATTGTTTAAATTTTTTTTTTTCTCATTAAATCTACACTCCGTACCTCATAATGACAAAGTGAAAAAAGAATTTTAGAAATTTCTGTAAATTTATTAAAAATAAAAACTGAAAAAAGTCCTATTTACATAAGTATTCAGATCCTTTACTCAGTACTTAGTTGAAGCACCTATTACAGCCTCGAGTCTTTTTGGGTATGACACAACAAGCTTTGTACACCGGGATTAAGGGAATTTCTGCCATTCTTCTTTGCAAATCCTCTCAAGCTCGGTCAGGTTGGATGGGACCGTCGGTGGACAGCAATTTTCAGGTCTCTCCAGAGATGTTCGATAGTGTTCAAGTCTAGGACATTAACAGAGTTGTCCCTAAGCCACTCCTATGTTGCCTCGGTTGTGTGCTTAGGGTCATTGTCATGTTGGAAGGTGAACCTTCAGCCTGAGGTCTGAGGTTCTGAATGCTCTGGACTTTGGTTTTCATTATAAGGCTCTTTCAATATTTTGGTGCATTGAGCTTTTCTTCTATTCTGACGAGTCCCTCAGTCCTTGCCGCTGAAAAACAGCCCCACAGCATGAGGCTGCTACAAGCACAGTTTACTTTTGGGATGGTACTCTGCAGGTAATGAGCAGAGCTGGTTTCCTTCTAACATGATGCTTAGAATTGAGAATCTTGTTTCTAAGAGTCTGAGGGTCCTTTAGGTGCTTTTTTGTAAATTCCAAGTGTGTTTTCATGTGTCTTCACTGAGGAGAGGATTGAATTTGGCCACACCGCCATAAAGCCCAGATCGGTGGAGTGTTGCAGTGATGTTTGTTCTTCTGTAGGTTTCTCCCATCTGCATATATGATCATGGAACTCAACTAAGGTGACCATCAGGTTCTTGGTAACCAGTCTAGACAAGGCCCTTCTCCATCAATTGCTCAGTTTGGAAGAGTCCTGGAAGACCCTTCTTCCACGGTGGCTTCCAATTATGGAAGCCGCTGTGCCCTTGGGAACCTTCAGCGCAGCAGAAATTTTGTGTTGCCTTACTCAGATCTGTGCCTCGATACAATCCTGTCTCTTAAGCTCTGCTGGCAATTCCTTTCACCTCATGGTTTGGTTTTCATTCTGATATCCATTGTCAGCTGTGAGGCCTTTTATAGAGAGGTGGGTGCCTTTCCAAATCATGTCCAATCAATATAATTTACCACAGCTGGACTCCAATCAAGGTGTAGAAACATCTCAGCAATGATCAAGAGACATTACATTATATACATTATATTTAAATTTTAAAGTAATTCACACATTTAAAAAAGTAATTTATGAAGTTATGTATTTATTTATTTATTAATAAATCAATTTCTTTATTAGAAGCATTTATTTATTTATCTATTTATTTCACAAAACCCTATAAAACAGATTTTATAAGTTTCTATAATTTATATAAAACAGTTTTTAATGTGGCCCATTTTCATCAAAATAAATATTGGATTTTGGTATCGACCAGAAATTAGTGTATGGAACTTTCTAAAAAAACAAAATGCAACGTATGTACGTGGATACACTGTTTACATTCAGATCAAAGCGTAAACAACGTAAACAGCATATCCGCATACATACGTTGCTTAGGTTGTTTACATATGTGATAATCTCCAAAATGTCTATAGGAGGGTCAGAGAGCTCTCGGAGTGCATCAAAAGTATCTTAATTTGTGTTCCGAAAATGAACGAAGGTCTTACAGGTTTGGACCAACATGAGGGTGAGTAATTAATGACAGAATTTCCTTTTTGGGTGAACTATCCCTTTAAATGCTTTTTTTCATTGTACCATAACACACACAGAGTTATTATACCTCAAATATGGAGATATATCACATTATGGGAAACTAGCCGGTTTCTAGTCAACACAAGCTGTGAGTGAGCAGGCTTTCGGAACGAGGGAAGACTCAGCAGATGGCGCGTATGTAGCAGAGTGGTGGGTCGGCGGAGAGACATATGGTGTGATGCCACTGATGAAGAGCCTGGAGAAGAGACGTGTGAAAGCATTGATGCTCTAAGGCCCTCTGAGAGTCAAAGCTGCCGATCTCACCACAACTGGACACAACTGATGGCGATTAAAGAGTATTTCTTACATTCTAATATTTAATAACTTACAATTAATTTAATAATAAAAAGCAAATCCTATTTACCACTGTAAAATTATCCAATAAAAGCGTTTATCCACATTAAGAGAAACATTTTATAACCTCATGTCTGCATGCAATGGTGTGCTGATAGAAAATGGGGCATAGGTGCAACAACCTTGAGCTTTCGTTTTATGATGTTAACTGTTCCCCACTAAGATCAAAAGCAGTGGTCATGATTGATAACGGCCTCAATCCAGATGATGTAAAAAGCTGTTAAGAAAATATAATCAGCGGCAAGACCTCAGCGAAATGAATAGCTTGACAGTAACTTACGTCACCTTCATCAAATTTTCCTATAAGGCTACGATCAAAACCTTTTCTCTCGTCAAATCAAACTATATATGTAAAACCACTCTGCATTATGCCATATACCTCTGCCTCTCTTCTAAGGGCTGTTGAATATCAAGATAATTCAGCATACTGCTGTAGGTTGACATGTGAAAGTCGCTGCCTCTCTAATAAGGACACATGAGATTTGACTGCCATGCATAAACCATTGCTGTTTACTTTGAATATTCATACCTCTGTGAAATGTATTAACATCCCTCTCCTGTTAATTGTCAGTCTAACGCTCCCTGTCATTTAAAACAGGCCCTAATTTCTGAATTACTAAGCGAGAAAAGAAAATGTTTGCCTGGTTTTGTTGAACAAAAGTCTGTCTACGAATAAATATTTCTCCATCTATGCTTCTTCTGCTTGGGTCTGAATAATGCCGACAGTGAGAAAACCATTCTGGAACATTCTAGCGGACAAATCCATCAACATTTACCCAGCAGATGCATCTGTCAACAAGACCTGCGGCAAAAACAAAACAGGCCAATGTGATTCAGTGTTCTCATTGGCTGAGAAATATCTGTTTGCGAGTACCAGGATGGAAAGGCAGCAAAAGTAATGATTAACATTTATTTTCCTTTCATGTCAGAAGATGGTGTTCTGGGAATAGGGGTTATACTGGAACCCGCGTTAGCCTGCATATTTATTTTTACCTATAAAAAGACCTCTCTCTGAGGTGGATTCACTTATGATTACAGGTGTTGAAATCCAGCCGTTTTCCAGCCAAAAATGAGGAACCTCTCCAATTCCCAAACACTTCAATCTTGGGCAGATCTCTCCCTCTTAAATAGGACAAGAGCACGGTGGAGATAGTTTGAGAGAGTCTTTCTATGGTTCAGCTATGCAACCGTTCTCACTTTGATTTATTGCGCCGTCTCAGTTCGATGGCAAAAAGTTCCTACCTTATCGTCCAATCAGAAGTCAGCGGTTGCATATTTTAGCTATGCTGTGTGACCCCGCTCTCAGTCTCTCTATCTTCTCCTCCTATATCTTTCTCTCCCTCTTTCGCACTCACTTTATCTTTTGTCTTCTCTCTCATTGTTCCTTTGTGTATGTGAGTGTGTGTGTTAATGTGCACACGTGTGTGTTTTGGAAGCAAGCAGAGCTGCATAATCGAGTGGCGGTTGGTGACTGATGAAGGCAGCATCAGACTTGCCTCTTTGACAGTCAGATTACTTAACGGCACAGGGGGTTGTTTAAAATGGGCAGCCCCCTGCCTCTGTGCCAAACACAGGCCCAACTTTAGGGACAGGTGTGGGATCATTAGTGCCACGGCCTGCAGTCAGTCAACAAACAAAGCAAGAACGTCAACAAAGAAACTCACCACTCCCTTCACAGTTTAAACCCAGTCACTTGTCACTTGGATGAAACAGTATTATTCCATATTTCTTCCACAGAAGTTAGTATAATGAATTTTTTCTACTATCTTTCAGGCATAGGTTACTCAGAATTTGACATTTCAATTATTTCCTCACTCTCATGTTGTTTGGAGTCAGTATGACTTCCTTTTCTATGTGGAACTCAAAATGAGATGTTTAGCAGAGCGTTCAGGCTGCTCTTTTCCATACAATGAAAGTGAACGGTCAAGCATAATCAATAACAACCCAAATTTTTGTTTGTTTCTCATAAAAAGCTATCAGAAATCTTTGGGATACAGTGAATGAGTCATGTTGACTATTTTTATGATACTTTGTTGTGTCTGACAGCTCTTGGTCTCCATTTTAGTTTCATTTTATGGAAGAAAGCAGGGTTAACATTTACTTTTGTGTTCAAAAGATGAAAAAGTCATAAGGGTTGTGAAACAACACAAATGTGATTAGATGAAAAACTCAAACAAATAACATTAAAAAATGAAATTTAAAGGAAACTAGAGATGCATCAAATGACCGGCCAGGGACCAGAATTAGCTGATTTTCTGCATGATCGGCCTGGACCGGTGACCAGCCGGTCAGTCTGCCGATTCCGAGCCGATCTGTTTTGATGTCACACTTACGGCGACTGTTAATGTATTGATGTCATGCCAGATGAGGCTCGCGCAGCCTGAGTGAGTGCGAGAGAGAGACTCGTGCAGAAATCAAAACAAATGAGTGCAACAGCACTCACAGAAACTTATAGATGCATACTGCCGTAGTTACAAAGAAATTTAGGCTATAATATATGATTTAGGTATGCAACATTGCACAACCAAGATGTTTCCGCAAATATCAACACCACTGTTATGTGACACAGATTTTATAGTAGTTCAATAAACAAGAAGTTAAAATTAAGTGACTTACATTTTAGAAACAATACTGACTGTTTTTGCTCAATTTCACCGACGAAAATAGTTCCAATCAAAGCTGCGGCAGAACTGTTTTGTATCTCCGAGCAACACAGCGGTGTTTTGTTACTGAATGAATCCACGTTTTTTTAACAAATTGAGTGAGTCAATGATTCAGTGGCCCTTTCATAAAGACAGTCAATTGCCTCGTTTCTGAATGAATCAGCTGTTGAAGGACTATGTGACCCACTCATTAAACCCACCGGTGGTTTGGTTTCATATTTAAAAGTATCATTGCATTTTTCCCAACACTTCTTATTTGTATATTTAAAAATGTTTAAAACATTAATCGTATTAAATAATTTTAGCATTTGCAATTTTGGGGTGTAAATGCATTTATGGCTCCTCAGCTTTTACAAAGTCTGTGTAAATACATCTAATTCCACTTCAGATGCAGCTTTTGTGTTTACTGCAGTGGAAAGATGAAGTTTGATGATACTGATTTCATTTGAATGGTAAAAACTCTACAGTTTCTTATAATTCTGAATTAACTGAAACAATGTAAGAATTTGATGTGAAAGATGACATTTAATAAAGTTAGGGAAAAATGACAATTTAAAAACACAGTGGGAAATGACATCTGTTTTGTTATATACAGCTATTTCTTTTCAGTTGTTATTTCTACCTCTTTTCAGTCACAAAGCACTTTATTTTGAGTAGTCCAGATTGGGGCAATTGTAATGTTTAATAATTTTTTATTATGCAAATTTTTTTTTTTCTTTTTTTTTGCATTGAAAAAAAGTTTAGATTTTTGTTTGTATATACTGTCAATTATAGTTCTTAGAAAAAAAAAAGCTGAATACGCAAAAATTGGTATCGGCAGGTCATACTAACAAAAAAAAAAAAAAAAAAATCAGAATCGGCTGAGAAAATTGCCATTGGTGCATCTATTACTATATTCTACTCAGCATATAAATAATACTAAATTATCACCGCACATACTGCACAATATATATACAAACTTTAGATCTGTATATAAATAAAATAAAATGAATTTAATATAATAAAATATTTTAAATATTATTTAAAATTTAAACAAATAAATGAATTCTGAGTTCTTACTAATAAAACTCCAAAAAAAGGCCAATAATGTTAATAAAGTTGATGGTATACATGCCAAAACAGGAATTGCAGCTGTGTTTTTTCAACACTTTAGCATATTGCAAATAACTCCAAAAATAAATAAATAACATTGCTTCTTAAAAAGCATTGTTTTCTGTGGTTGAGGAGCAGTAAACCGCAGAGCTCGAATTGAGCTGTCAGCTGAATTGCCGCATGGGTAAGTGGGCCCCAACTGTGGGGTGGCATCCCTGCACTGGGGAGAACAGCTCACTGCACTATCGCAGTCACAGAAATCCTTCATGTCTCGCTTGGTCGCCTCGTACATGTCGCCCGGGCCTGGGCCTTGCCCTATCCCACAGGAACCAGGCTGAAACACTCAATGTGCTGGACTGGAAATGCCAACTCGAAATATGTTCCAAATTGAGTCCGAAAAAAAGATGTCTCACCCTCAACATTTGACCTGAAACAGCACCAGGGCTGCAGAATCAAACCATTTGAAAGTAAATATTTTGTCACATACAGTAAGGGTGGAAGAGCTCAATATGGAATGCTAAAGCCTGCTCTATAGAGTAAGATAAGAAGAAGATTACAGCTGTGAGCCTCTGGAAAGCATCCATAGTCTCTAACACATGAAACCGAATGAGGTTTGAAAAATGGCACTAACAGACATTAATCCACCTCTTGGATTTAGCCCATTAAATTTGGATTTCGGAAATGCCACATATAAAAGGTGCTTGTCTCAGAAACAGAAGCTCACATGCTTGGAAATAAATAAAAAGGCATGAAAGAAAACAAGAGTGAGCCTGCATGGATAAAACAGTGAGGGAGCAACAAACCATGTAAACATAAGAGAAGCAGAAGAAATAAGAGACGATCTTCAGTCCTGTTGACCCTTGAAGGCATGTCCACCAGAATAAAAGCAAAAACATCAATGCAATTTGTGTTCTTCATTCTCATTGGCTAATTTTATCCCTCATGGCCCAGCTCGCTGCGTGGGAGGCCAAATCTCAGCATACAAGCACCAATCGAGTTAACAAATAAACATCACCTCATTAGCATGTTATCAATGAAGTGTTATTCATGTAATCACACTGTTGACACTGAAAACTATTAGAGAGACTTCAAAAAAGCAGAACTGCGTTTAGACACTTAATAGCAAGCAGTTTAGAATGAGAAGGACACTTGCTGAGTCTCTTGGCAGCCTCCAGGGCTTCAGAGGCAGTGTCAGCCACAAAGAAGCGTTGGACGGTCACGCCGCTGTCCTGCATCAGCTTCTTGCTCTGGTACTCCTGCAGGTTCAGCCATCTTCTGGGACATACCCTCGCCAACTAAAAACACAAAGACATAAACAATATGTTTTACTTAAAGTTTGATATGAACCTCTCTCGTGCCTGCTCCAGTCCGGAGTCTGGTAGCAAATGTATGAAATGTTTTTAAAAATATCACATAATTGTGTATATTACATCGGATTTAATGTTGTGTGAGTGCAACATAACGGTAGAGATTTTGGACTATCGTCTCTGTAATTATGGTTACACGCTCACGTGACGTTGCTGTGTATTGTTTGCACAAGTTTTTAAGCATTGCAGTTTAAAAACAAGTGATTTTAAGTCGTTGAAATGCAATCATCAGCGAAAGAGAGCTCATTTCGCTATGTCTGAGAGACTGTTTCTGAGCGCTGTCAGAGAGGCCCGTGCACGTGAAGACAGTTATTTTTGCCACTTTATAGGCCTTGAACGGTTAAATACACACACTTGTATATGTGTCAAAATGTCTGTCTTTGCAAGTATCCTCGTAAATACAGTAATTTAGGTCTAAAGTGAAAGGAAAAATCTCAGAAAGAAAACACGTATGTAACGGTATATTGGATCCGGGCAGCTCTTAAAGTGACAGCAGTCCAATATATCTGCTGTCTGTCATTCATTCAAACAAATAAAAGAGAGAAAATCTCACTACTCTTGACTAAATGACTCTTGTAACTTTAATAAGAAGAAATATATATTTTAATGTTTTGGTTTTCAATCCGTTATTTCAGTTAAATGCAACTGGCTAGTGTCTACATTTAGATGCAACCAAATAATCTGTTTGTAATCGGATTGCCAACTCAATCGGACAGAAAAGCCGATTGAGCTCAATCGGAATGAAATTTCGATCAGACTTTTCTAATACGATTGAGAGTGCATGTAAACACTCGATTGGATTGAAAACCAAAACTGAAAGGACTGCGCATGTGCAATGACGCAGAAATAGTGTAATGACGTATGATGCCCGGAACAAGCGGTTCTTCCTTTTGAATAAAGTGTTGTATAATTGCGTGTCCTGTCATTATAAAACTCTCCTTTCACTCGGCAATGGATAAAAATTAATCCTGCTGTTAAAAACAAATAAAGAAACAGTGTAGGACAGTGGTCATTATGTGCAAACAGTAAAAATAATGTGAAAAAAAAAAAAAAAAAAAAAAAAAAAAAAAAACTTTATTTAGCATTCATGTAAACACTACATCAGATTCATCAACTGGAATGAATTCAGTCCGATTGAACCAAACATTGCACGTCAACATAGCCAATATGTCATTATATATGTGACAGCTCAGAGACTAGACCACATTTCAATTGCCACATTGACACATCTCTACTGTCACGTGGGATATGCATTAATACTGTTCTGTCCTACCTACCATGAATAAACAATGAGTTGGATACATTTTTTTCAGGCAGCTCTTTGAAGTCATTTCACAACAGACATCAACTGTAATAAAGCGGTTTCAAGACCATTCATGTCTTGCCTTGCATTCAGGCTAAGATTTCAAATCGTTGCAGCTCGGCACTAGGTTAATATTCACACACATTCATGATCACGTCCTTTGATGAGCATTGAATGTGATAGTTAACAACCCATAAGACACTCATTAAATAGACAATTTCCCATTATTCACCACTATAGAATGAGAGTGAAGCAGGTTATCAGAGCAGCACAGTGCTAAATGAAGTTAAGCACCTTATTAAGTCATGCTTTTGAACAACTCTCTATGGCTTCTGCTAATTGAGCATCTACGTGTCTCCATGGAGAATAATGAGTGCGGCCACCAAAGTTGGCAGGCTGTGGAACAGCACTGGAAGAGTATACTCAGAAGTGCACACTACCGAAGCGCACACATTATGAGACGCATTTGATGCGGAACTGAAGTGCCCAGTATGGTGACACACTATGAAATACATGTATACATAAAAAAGGGAATTCCACAAAACTCTTTACAGGTTGCAAGATGTATACACTCAAAAGTCAATACTACAGAAGCACACATTTAGAAGTATAGCATATATGATGATGACGTACTATAGGACTTATCTTAAATACCTCACCTGAAGTGGAACTGAAAACCCAAAAAGTTCACGGTGCCAAAATATATACTCAAAAGTGCACACAGTTGTAGTGTACACTTTTAGCAGTGCATTCTACAAATGTCCACAGGAGGCGCTTGCGAGCACACTTTTGAGTCAACAATGACAATTTGGACACTCCATTGTCGCGTGGATTTCACATATGTGTGTGAGCAAAGAGCACAAGACATCAAGTCCACAAAGTACATTTGGAACAGAACCAGAGCCAGAAACAGAAAGTACAACAAAGAAAAGTTTGTATGTCTCCAATCCCCTCACTAACTTAATCATTTGCTCTTTGATAAGAGTCAGATGATGCACTACTCTCATTCTCGGCAATGTTCTTCTCAACGCCTGCATTTCATCATTTCACTACTATACATCACAGTGTGCTTTGACTGTGCTTGGCTACAGAGAACTAAATAAACTATGATTCATCATATCACTGAATTTGGTGCTTACTGCATATTTCTCATAAGAGAAAACAGATCACGAAAAGATTCGGTTGGTAAATTTAGCCAAAACTTTAATATTGCATTAACAATTTCCTGACATTGTATGCACTTTGACACTTGACAGGTGACACTTGAGAGCACACTTTTTGTCTAAAATGCCAATTTGGACACTCCATCATCTTGTGGATTTAACAAATGTGTGTGAGCAAAGAGCACAAGAAGTCAAGTCCACATGAAGTGTGCCATTTGGAACAAAACCTGAGATCATTATTTTTATGTACATTGTTTATGTTGCTCTACATGACCTTGTAAGTTGCCCCTGGGCGACAAATAGTGTTTGAAATTTGAACATTGCCAGGATCAATGGAAAAGAAACTTTGAGACCGTATATCACTCCTCCTTCTTCCTTTAAATCTATTGAAAAAGTAAAATACAAATAATCTGTCTAAAAAACAAACAAACAAACACACATACAGTACATGCATAATATTTAAATTATATAGAACATATAATAAATAATGATGTACACGTTATATTTACATGTACATTTATGCATTTAGCAGACGCTTTTATCCAAAGCGACTTACATTGCATTCATAGTTTTCACATTTTATCCGCTCTTGCTTTCCCTGGGAATCGAACCCATGATCTTGGCGTTGCTAGCGCCATGCTCTACTATTTGAGCTACAGGAAAGCTTATATGAAAATATAATACAGTTATACATAATTATTGAATATACATTTTGGCATACACATTTTTATTTAACTTAATTTGCATTTTATATTAACTTATAAACAATCATTTAATTTAAATATTATATCACTGACTACCTATTGTAGATCTTGGTTGACATACTTTATTATATCCCACATATTTCATATCATTTAAAAAAAAATACTATTATTATTGAATTTATTATATTAAACAATGGTATAGTGTACTTCAGTATGCTTAGGTGCAATATATAAATACATAATGTATCAATCACCATAGCAATACACAATACCATTGTCAGCTATTAAACATGGCTTTTTTCCACAGAAAGGTATAATTTTCATGGTTAGCATCTGCTGAGTCCTCTAAGGGTCATTCCTAATGGCTGTGGTGTAGCATTCGATGTATATTTTTACCTCTGTACGGGGGTGGATATTGTCATATTTAAAACTGGAAACAGCTCCCTGTTGTACAAGCTAGCTAATGTTAACATTAGCTACTTAAGCTACTTATGAAAGGTTCAACAGAAGGACACTGGCTGATAAAGCTGCCTCACACATCAAACTAAGCATACCATGTGTTTTAGCACTTTAAGTCATTTGTGACTTAAAAAGGTTTCTGATTCTCTGTGTAGCATATACAACGTGTACACAGACATACTCCAGAACAACATTTACCTTCAGTCAGCCACACAGCTAAAGGTTTTATTTAGATTTCACAGATGAGGGTTTATTTTCTGACTGTCTTGGGTACAATGGGCTAACGGTTCACAGCTTTTTAATAATTCATATGGGAAATAAGTGCCGTTTTCTCAACAGAATATGCTTCATTGCATCAGCAATGAACATAAAGTGTGCTTTACATTGAATAAAGTTCCCAAAACAAATATTAATAAAGAGATATATGAGATGAAGTGTGAGACAATCCTACATCTAGCAACATCTAGCAACTAATTAAGTTAATTGACATCAGGCCTGTAACATGAATAGATATAAAAGGGATGTCTTAGAGAGGCAGAGTCTCTCAGAAGTAAAGATGGGCAGAGGCTCTCCAATCTGTGAAAGAGTGAGTAATAAGATTGTGGAAACAATGTTCCCCAACATCAAATTGCAAAGGCTTTGCAAATCCCATCATCCACAGTGCATAACATCATCAAAAGATTCAGAGAAACAGGAAAAATCTCTGTGCGTAAGGGACAAGGCTGGAGACCTTTGTTGGATGCCTGTGGTCTTCGGGCCCTCCGACGGCACTGCATCACTCATCGGCATGATTCTGTCATTGACATTAATAAATGGGCCCAGGAATACTTCCAGAAACCACTGTCGGTAAACACAATCCGCCGTGCCATCTGCAGATGCCAACTAAAGCTCCATCATGATTTGATTTGAAAGGCTTTTAGTTTTCATTTTATTCCAATTTAAAAAACGTCCCAACATTTCCAGAAATCGGGTTGTAAACTATGCTTTCAATTAAAGTGTTTGTCAGTTGATTCTGTAGCATGTAACATTTTAACGCTATGCTAAGCTAATAAACCAAGCTGTTTCCCACCTCGTGCTCATGTGTTTGTGCATGTTCTGCGTTTGCGAATGAACAATATAATGGTGTTAGTGGGAAGATTAATTTAATAAAGTAAGTAAACAACTCACACACTTAAATATAACTACTTTGCTATGTCAAAATAAGACTTGAAATGTCTTGATGGCATTAGTAATGTTTATTTAACCAAGAAAGTGTGACTGGGACATGAATTTAAATTTGATTTATTTAAAAGAAAAACAAAACTTTGAGGATTTTGCCTCTTCATTTCAGAACACCACCGCACACCATATGCTTGTTCACTGGAGTTACTTTAAACATTTTATAGATTTTTTCAGCAGATAAACGATAAAATACATTGACAGCCAATCAAAATCCAACCGGATTTTGAAAATCCCAAGCATTTAAAGCGGCAGCAAATTTCTAGAATGTCTCCTAATTATCCATCCTCAGATTCACAGCCCTGTGTCATCCAAAGACCAGGAAAGCAAACTATCAGATAGCAGGTGTCAGGTGTATGAACATCTAAACCTGCAGTCTAATGAGAGAATTATATGTTTAAAAATATCAACATGAAAGTGTAGATCTGAAGCGACGATTTTTTTAGCCTAACAGGTATATTTTTGTGTTTCTGTCTGTCAGGTGTTATCGGCGTTCCTGGTTCCGGCCCCGCTTGATTAACTGGACTGTGGAAGTGCTAAAAGACCTCCATGGCAACCTCTTTGCAAATGTTAGTGGTAATTGTTTTCTTTTCCCCCTTCTCGCTAAATTTAGCAAGAGTCCACTTTGTAGCTATACAGGTTATTAGTTCACCCAAGGGCAATGAGAGGTTGAGGTGCATCCGAACCAGGAGGTGGGCGTCAGGGGTGCGAGTGGGAGGCGGTAAGAGGGGGACAGCAGGTGTCTGATCTCCCCTGAGACTCTGCCTCAACAGTAATTATCTTCATCAGCACTCTGGAGACACCACCAGTTAAATACCAACACACACAAACGCACAGCTTTCTGCACCCACAAACACACATGCAGCTCAAAAAACATGAATATACATACAAATAGAGTTAAATGAAATAGATGCACTGATGTACTCACATAAAAACAAATAATAGTACATAAGTACGTAAAGGAGCAAATAAATAATTTGAGGATACTCAATGTCGATGGATGCATAAAAAAACCTCATGCTTTGGTATTATGACATAAAATGTCAAAATCATGAGACAAATAGTTGAAACTGAAAGAAAAATTATGAAATAAAAAGTTTAAATTATGAGAGAAAATTGATAAAAGGTCATAATATAGACTTATGTCATTATTATTATGACTTATAAAAACAATTATGGTAAGTCATAATTAAGTTTAGATATCAAATTTTGACTTTTTAATCTCATTTTATGTCATAATTAAGACTTATCTAAATCAAAGCATGATTTTTTTTTTTTTTTTTTGTATCTAGTGGAAGCAGGCTTCCATATTATAACATGACTGACTTCTTATGTGTGTGATATTCAAAATGTTTAAACATCAATTGACAGCAAAATCCAAATAATATATACCCTTATCCACCTTATTTTCAACGTGGAAGTAAGCCGTTTTTTTTTTTTGTGAATGTGCGAGAGGTTCTTTAGCTACTGTAGGGAAATAGCAAGAGGAATATCAATGTGCAGTAAACTGTAAAACTGTTTGCACTACAAAAAAAAACAAGGTGGATAAAGTCACAGGAGAACAACAAAAGCTCAGTGACACCTATAAAACCCTATCTCTGAACTTTTTCCATGAATAGTCAAGTCAATATTTTCAAATTCAGAGAATAAAATGCTATTCCAAAACAGTCTGACTTTTGAGTTTCACTTTTGGCGAACTAGAAGTGACAACCGAGACATTCTGCAGTAATTGTTAAATGTCAAAAAATGGCATAAAAATTTAATTCTCTATTTCCTCAAGTCAATCTGGATTAAAACTGTTCAACTACTCAAATAAGTGCTACAATTTTATCAACTGCTCACCATGCATCTCAACCGTGTCACTGTAAAATCAAGTGTTAATTCTAAGAGAATGTTAATTACTTGTCTCAGGTAATTAATTAAAATTTGTTTTAATATGCCATGTGAAGTTAAAATTAGTTAAACTTTTAAAGCCGTGTTTCAGCACAGCGCATTCTCTTTCATGTTGGTTACACACGCTGTGATGGTTCCTTGCACTACCAATGTTGTTGAGGTAAGTCCGTCTCCCTCTAACCAACCAGACCATAGCAAAATGCCCCGATATATCACAAAGGTTAAAAATAAGGTGCTTGTTTTAACAATGTTTATATTCTTGTTCATTTTTTCTATATTTTCTATGATCTATGGAAAAAAGTAAAAATAATAAATCACCATCCTCAAAAAGTACTGTAAAAGTAAATAAAAAAAAATACTAATATAACCATTTAATGTTCCTTCTGATCTTATTTTATGGTCTTCTTTTTAGGCTTCTTCCCAAACCGAAAAAGTAAATAAATAAAAAGACTTGTTTTTGTTATGCACCATGTTCAGTTTGTACCTACAAGCAGTTCTGCTACTCTTTTACCACGACCTGAAGAAAAGAAAAAAAGTAATTTATGTATGACAGCCTTAAGAATTGTGAAATTATATTGAGAAGCAGATTTTTCAGATCAACAACTAGGTCAATAAACAAAATAGATTACAGTCTCCTCGTAAAAGCTGGGAAACGCATAAAGAGTCTTAAACCTTGACTGAATGATTCAGAGAGTCCAGACTCTTGACAATCCATCAGTTTAGCCTAAGCAGCAACAATGCTGTCAATGATTTCAGAAGCAACCAATGGGAAAGCAGACAGTGGAGTTCAAGTGATTCAACACAGTTTGGCCTTCCAATTAACAGCCTTAAAGGGATAGTAAACCTATTCTGCCATCATTTTCTTCACCTGATGTCATTTCAAACCTGTGACACACTGTGGAATGCAAAAGATATTTCTGCAAAAGATATTTTTTTGTTGTTGTTGTTGTCCATACAGTAGAAGTCATTGGGTCCAAAGGACAAAAACAGTGCTTCAAAATATCTTCTTTTGTGTTATACAGAAGAACTAAGGGACAACAGAATTTTCTTTTATGGGTATAATAACACCTTAAGGTTTGTCCCATAGGCTACACCACACTACTTGGAGAACATCTGAGCCACATAAATGTGGACTAACCCCACAATCCTAAAACGACCTTATTCTCACCTGACCTAAACAGAAACATTTGCTTTCTTTTCAAGTTTGTATCCTTTATTAGCATTGAAAGAAACAGCTTCTCTAGATCCTCTGGGAGGCCAGATGTCTCTTAAGGACATGGTGGCCCACAGCAGATCTTGACTTATCGTTGTTCTCTCACAAAGGTGAAAGGACGAAGAAAAGCTGTTGCAGCAGTTGCATCAAATTCCACAAGATAGCAGATGCTCTGTAAGGCCCACATCAACTTTAAAAACTCAGGCATAGAGTCATGGTTGTAGAGCCTTTTCTTCATTATTTATTTGATAAAAGTAATGAAGTGTGTGGTATGCAGTCATAGATTTGATGTTATTTTGCTGCATTTAAAAAAAAAAAAAAAGCGCTTTGTTAAAAGCGCTATACAAATAATAGTGACTTGACTTGACATTTGTGCATTTGGCACACTTTGTCTTGGTGCGCTTTCCATGTGCATGAGTATCACGATTCACAGATCTACGTATATTCAGAAAGAACAGGCCACTGCACTGCAGTGATGACGAGGTCTATGCTAATCCAGTTGGATATATGAAGGTAATACGCACACACTTCAAACGAGGGGGGGGGGGGGGGGGGGCACTCGAAAGGTGCTGGAGAGGGTCTGCTGCTCTTGAATGTAATAGACTCCTGGCTCAGTCATTGCTCTTATAACCCTATTCTGATACCTGCACTGCTTCTCATTAACTGTGAAAGATAAGAAAAAAAAAATAGCATTTTGAATTGTGTTTGGGTTGTGTGTGTAAACAGTAAGTAAACAGGGGGTTTGAAATGCCACCATATGTTAATGACAACCAACTGCAAACAACATTTAGCTTCAATGTAACATTTTCAAGTTAAACAAGATGTTTACTGTGAAAAATAAAAGTAGGACGAGCCTTTTATGCATCTAGATCATGAAACGTATTCTATGATAAGAGACGCACTGCAGCAATATAGATATTTTGGCTGATACAGAGAACCAGTAATTAGTAGTAGAAATTATGATACATTGCGAATCACCAAATTATTATTTAATATTTAGGGATGCATATACCAAATATTAAAATTCTAGCTGATACAGATGCGCCAGTACTTATTGGGCAAGAACCAAGAAATTGCAGATATTACAATTATAAACTGTTTTGTCTAAATAAATTAAAAACAAAACACTGAAAATAAAACCACAAAATGAAAATTTGCTGAAATGCACTCACCCTCAAGGCATCTAAGATATAGAGGAGTTGAACAGATTTGGGAAAATTTAGCATTACAGCACTTTCTCACCATGGATCTTCTGCAGTGAATGGGTGCCATCAGAATAAGAATCCAAACAGCTGACAAAAACATCACAATAATCCAAAACACGACTCCAGCAGTTAACGCCTTGTGAAGTGAAAACCTGTGTGTTTGTAATGAGCAAATTATTAGTTAAAACACCTTACAAACCCAGTTTTTCACTTTAAAAAATGTTAACTTCATGTTAATGTTGTCTGTTTGGACTGTCATTTTGAGGCACCCATTCACTGCAAAATCAATATTTTGCATCTCTATTAATATTTCCTTTTCCCCACCTGCATGGACTTGGTTACATAAAAAGTAAAACTGTTTCAGATGTAGAAAAAGTTGATTACAATTGAAAACGATGCTTTTTATTAGTTTGCCTGACCATATGCACCATTACCACAGTGCAACAAACTGAAAGCAAGCAGCTGCTTAGAGATACGATCTCATTGCTTCTTGCCAGGCAGACGACATGAAGTGTTAGAGTAACTCAGGAGGACATGTTTAAGCATCTAGCTGATGGATGAGACACAATCACTATGCAAAAGAAAACAAGATGGAAATAAATCAACATTCGTCCTTACAAAACCACAAGAGAGAATAAAATGTAATCACTCATCCGCTAAACATGAAATCTGCTGGGGTTTTCACGGATTTTACAAACTGATACGAATATTACAGTATTACTCAGTGTGCCAAAGATCCAGACAGTGCAGGCAAGTCAATGGAGACTACATTTAGTACACTATTAGTCTGCTCTCAACATTAGCATGACTTGTACATTAGGCTGCTCCATCAGCCAGACAGAGAGATTGGAAATCTTAAATCGATGAAGGATTGATTCCTAAAAGAGTTCTTGCAGGAAGACAAAAATAAAATAAAATTAAGCAACACAACTGCTGTCCTCACTGGGGAAAATGGGTTTTACATTTGCATATTCATGAGGGGGTATTTACAAATCTGTATTGACCAATCCAATTCTTCCGAGAGAAGGAAGAGGAGCTTAAAAGCTCAAACAAGGAGATTTTCTAAGGACAGGCTTATGAGAGCTTTTCTTGAGGTCTTTCAGAGGGCAATGCTGTTTCATTGTGCATAATAAAAGAAAACATTAAACCAGAGAGATCATTTTTCAAGTACTTCCGTGCAAAAAATTAAAAATGCATCTCTCGTTTGTATAATCACCCCATAATTTACATTCAAAACCTACTGTATCCCCATCTTCCATTCCCATATATCAAACCCTCTTTTTCCCTGGGTAAAGGAAACTCCTGCATAACTATATAGAAACAATTAGTTAATATCAGATATCTGTGCTGTTGCTAACTAAAATGAATACTATTAAAAATAATTGTTTCTGAAAAACAATAATTATAATAATAATTTCAAAAGCACATAATAAATAGCCGAAAATATAAAAACACAAAAGGTAATTCGAAATAACAATGCATCATTCATGTTTCCTGAAAATTCAACTTTATGATAATTCAGTGACTTTAAAAGCAGAATAGAACTTTGTATTTTATGTTTCAAAATTATTGATTGTATATTATATAAAGTACAAATATACATTAAAATGCTTCAAATGCATCTCTATCTCTACCGGTCACATAGCAAACCACATAGACCTGCTGCATTATATGTTAATTCCTTCCCTAATTATAAGCAATCTTCAGAATCTTTAAATACAGAAAGGAAGTTTTTATTTCAGGTTTTAGGATTTTTCATAACATGGAAATGTATAAATATACAATAAAAAGCTTTAAAATGTTACACTTCAGTCACAAAAGGAATAAAAAAACTATAATAAGTTGGTAGAAATAATATAATGAGGTTCCTACCTGTTACACATTTCTAGTCACAGAGTAAACTTACTCTGTTATATGTTAATTCTTTCCCTAATTATCAGCATCTGATGCTTCGACAAACAGTGTTTAAGGAGCGGCCCAGTCGACTTTATCAGATCCTTCATAGCACAGTCACAGACCAGCAGTCTCCAGGGGTTAAAATCCTCATTACTAGTCATAGCTCTGCCCTAAACCCTTTGAAATGACTCTTCCTAATTAGCACCTCCAAATGGCCTCACATTTAATTAACTTGTGGAATCCTTCAGGGCCGTTTTGATTTAAGAAATTAACACATTTTCCCATTCCTGATTGTAACTAATTGGTTTACTTTATTCAGAAATGATAGCTGCCATTTATCATGCATAATACAATACCAATGTTAAAACAATGGAGCTAATAAAGTGCTGTTGATAATTCAGGGCTCATTACTGTAAGACTATCTGAGATACTTAAAAGATTTAATAAGTTGTATTTACACAGTTTTAGCATTTGCACAAGCTAATTAGAGATCAAATGGTGAAACTATTTTAATTTGGAACATCAATTTTCCTTCGAAGTCACAATGTTGGATTACGAAGCAATGAGGTAAATTAGCTTGTGCTGGGGAAAAACCAAATAGAAGTCATTTGTGACCTCTGAATGCTCTCAGCTCTTTTTCATAGTCTGATTTTAACGTATGACTTCCGTTCAGCAAGGTCAGGTGGACACTGGATGAGCAGCAGCCTTTGACAAGTTGACACGAGAGCTCCGTTAGGCCGTAACGTGTGTGTGTTAGCAGAGTTGAGTTATGGAGAGTCAGCAGAGCATGCCAAAGGATTTAGATCGCAGAGATTTGCATCATGGGATACGCTTTTGCCTTAATCTCCTAAAGACAGACACGGGCTGAAGGTGAAGGCAACTCTCTGCAGATATGAATTTAGCAATTAACATAGTTAATAAGGAACATCATTCAGAGGAGAGAGGTCTGGAGGAGTGAGGTCAAGTCTGAACAAATGGAAGTGGGCGAAGACACTGAATAGTTCATAAAAATGAGATTTCACTCATACACCAGCTTCACTTTGATTCCAATCATGCTTTTTCATCTCTGGAACATGCTCTTTTTTTAAGCAATTACAATAAACTTTTAAAGAACTGCAGATTTCAAGCTTCATAAAGGATGCAGAAGTTCTATGAAAGTGGTTCATATGACTCAAGCGTTAAAAGCACACTATTGGTCAAAAGTTATGAATAAATTAGATTTTTTTATAATAATACAGTAAAAAATTCTATATAACAAACGTATTTGTTTTGCGTTCTTTGTCTGATATATATATATATATATATATATATATATATATATATATACACACAGACGAAGAACGCAGAATTTCTGAACTTAATTTCTGAACGTATTTGTTTTGCGTTCTTCGCCTGTGTGTATATATATATATATATATATATATATATATATATATATATATATATATATATACAGACGAAGAACGCAAAACAAATACGTTTAATATATATATATATATATATATATATATATATATATACAGACGAAGAACGCAAAACAAATACGTTTAATATATATATATATATATATATATATATATATATATATATATATATATATATATATATATATATATATACAGACGAAGAACGCAAAACAAATACGTTCAGAAATTAAGTTCTGTGTAATAAAGTGGAATGACACAAGGAAAAGTATTTAACACATGAAGAAAGGGAGGTGCAAAAAGGCATGGAAAGCCAAGACACCAGCTGAAATCTATCAGCAGTTAGAAAGCAATCCTGCTCCTTGTCAGTGGAAATTAATATTAGTTGGTTCAGTCCCAACTGATGGCCTATAAAAAGGTGTCTCATGACCGACGTGTCACACAAGAAACATTTCATGATGGGTAAAAGCAAAGAGCTTTCTCAAGACCTTCGCAACCTTACTGTTGCAAAACATACTGATGGCATTGGTTACAGGAGGATTTCTATACTTCTGAATGTTCCAGTGAGCACTGTTGGGGCCATAATCCGGAAGTGGAAAGAACATAATTTCACCATAAAACGGCCACCACTAGGTGCTCCTCGCGGGATTTCTGACAGAGGAGTGAAAGAATTATCAGAAGAGTTGTCCAAGAGCCAAGGATCACTTGTGGAGAGCTTCCGAAAGACCTGGAATTACCATGTAGAATTGTTTCAAAGAAAACAATAAGTAATGCACTCAACCGCCGTGGCCTGTATGCACGCTCACCACGCAAGGCTCTACTGCTGAAGAAAAAAGCATGTTGAAGCTCATTTAAAGTTTGCAGCACAACATTTAGACAAGCCTGTGAAATACTGGGAGAATATAGTCTGGTCAGATGAGACAAAAATTGTATTCTTTTGATGCCATAATACACACGTTTGGAGGTCAAATGACACTGCACATCACCCCAAAACATCATGGTGTAGCACTGGCAAAATACATATAATTGAAGGATGAATGGAAAAATGTACCGAGACATTCTTGATAAAAATCTGCCAGGATGATGAAAATGAAATGAGGGTGTACATTTCAGCGAGGCAATGATCCCAAACACACAGCCAAGGAAACTCTCAGTTGGTTTCAGGGAAAGAAAGTAAAGTTGCTAGAACGGCCGGCCAATCACCTGACTTGAATCCAATAGAAAATCTATGGAAAGAACTAAAGATCAGAGTTCATAGAAGAGGCCCATGGAACCTTCAAGATTTGAAGACTGTTTGTGTGGAAGAATGGGCCAAAATCACACCAGAGCAATGCATGCCTAGTTTCTCCATAGAGGAGGCGTCTTGAAGCTGTCATTACCAACAAAGGCTTTTGTACAAAGTATTAAATAAATTTCAGTAAGCGTGTTCAATACTTTTTCCCTGGGTCATTCCATTTTATTAAACAGAACTTAATTTCTGAACTTATTTGTTTTGCTTTCTTCGTGTGTATGGATTACTTGGGTTGTTACCGACATCTGGTGAAAATTTCATGTCAACAGCACCTTTATAAATATATTTAATGAGAAAAATGGTGATGTGTTCAATACTTCTTTTACCTGCTGTATATACAGTTGTGCTCAAAATTATTCAGGCCCATGGTAAATATGATCAAAGGCGGCTGTGAAAATAAATCTGTATCATTAATCCTTTGGATCTTTTATTTTAAAAATGTACAAAAATCTAACCTTTCATTGGATAATAAGAATTTAAAATGGGAGAGAAATCTCATTATGAAATAAATGTTTTTCTCTAATACACATTGGCCACAATTAACCATACCCTTTTATTCAATACTTTTTACAACCTCCTTTTGCCAAGATAACAGCTCTGAATCTTCACCTATAATGCCTGATAAGTTTGGAGAACATAGACCATTCCTTCATCCAGAATCACTCCAGATCCTTCAGATTCACAGCTCCATGTTGGTGCTTCTTCTCTTCAGTTCACCCACTCATTTTCTGTAGGGGTTCAGGTCAGAGGACTGGAATGATCATAGCAGAAGCTTGGTTTCGTTCTCAGTGACCCATTTTTGTTGGGTTTCTATAGTATTGGACAGTTTCTAGCATGGACAGTCAGCTTTTAATTTTTTATATGTTGGGATTTAATTGAATCCATGATGCCATGTGTCTAAACAAGATGTCCAGGACCTCCTGCAGAAAAATAGGCCCACAACATTAAAGATACAACAGTATATTTCATTGTGCACATGGGGAACTTTTAATCCCTGTGTGCACCAAACCCACCAAAACCCCAAGATTCAACTAATCTCTGCAATTCTCCGGCTGTGATCCTTGTAGAGTCTTTGGCCACTCAAACTCTCCTCCTCACTGTACATTAGGACGATATAGACACACGTCATCTTCCAGGCAGATTTGTGATATCTTTAGTTGATTGGAACCTCTTAATTATTGCCCTGATGGGGGAAATCGGGATTTTTAATGTTTTAATGCTATTTTCTTACAGCCACTTTCTAAATTTGTGAAGTTTAATAATCTTTTACTGCACATCAGAAATATATTCTTTGGTTTTACTCCTTGTGATCAATGATTAAGGGAATTTGGCCTTTGTGATCCTCATATTTATAATCCTGTGAAACAGGAAGCAGTGAAGGGGTGGACAATTTCATGTTCCTAGTCACCCTAGTGTGATAAAAAATACAAATATGAATGGGAATATACTTCATATTAGATATTTTAATCATAAGAATTTCTAGAGGTACCAATAATTGTGGCCATTGTGTACTAGAGGTTTTCCCCCACTTTTACTTTTTTTTTTTTTTTTTTTACTTCAATTAAAGGTTAGACTTTTTTTAAAAATTTAAATGAAAGATCAAATGGATAAACAATGCAGACTTATTTTCACAGCCTTCTTTGATCATATTTACCAAGGGTATGAATAATTTTGAGTACAACTGTATATATATATGTATGTATATATGTATATATACACACACACATACATACATGAAATACAGCATTATTATAATTTAAAATAACTGTTTTCCATTTTAATATATTTAAAGTTTAAAATTTTCAGCATCATTACTCCAGTAATCAGTGTTACACGATCCTTCAGAAATCATTCTAATATGCTGATTTGTTGTTTAAGATTTTTCTTCTTTTTTTTTTAAATTACCATCATTGAAAACTGCTTTGCTGCTTAATATTTTTGTGGACACCATGATCCCCCAAAACTCTGAATGGTAAAGTAAGATTAAAAAAAAAAGGGGGGGGAAAGCAAAGAAAGAAAGAAATACTTTTATTTAGCAAGAACACATTAAATTGATCAAAACTGACATTTAAAATATTACAAAAGATTTCAGTTTCAAATAGATGGCATTCATTTAACTTTATATGGTTTATCTTAGCAAAAATGTTTTCAACACTAATAATAATAATAATAATAATAATAATAACCATTATTTATATCTGAGCACCAAATCAGCATATTAAAATGATTTCTGAAGAATAATGTGCCACAGTTTTGTGTGAGAACCAAGCTGAAATTAAAACGATTTACTGATAAATCAAGAAATTCTCTCTCAGCAGCAGTCATGGGAGACCTGCACTGAACCTTTTTATTTATTTATTTATTTTTACTTTTCAGTGCATTTCTGATGATTTGGTAACTAAAAATAGTTTAAATTATTCATGAATCTGACTAATCTGGTTCGCAAGATCAACTCAGTCAATGATCCAATTGCAGTAGTTCCTAGAATAACAACATAACTTTCCATCTGTTTTTTACACATATAATAAATTTATGATACCATCATGGTGGTTGCTTGACCTTTTTGAAGCCTAAATGTTCCCATCGTTACCATTCATTGTAATTGCATGAACAAGAGCGACCCGCACAGTTTAAGAATTTCTCCTTCTGTGTTCAATGGAAGAAGAAAGTGTTACAAGTTTGGAATAACATACAGTATTGTTCAAAATAATAGCAGTACAATGTGACTAACCAGAATAATCAAGGTTTTTAGTATATTTTTTATTGCTACGTGGCAAACAAGTTACCAGTAGGTGCAGTAGATTCTCAGAAAACAAACAAGACCCAGCATTCATGATATGGACCCTCTTAAGGCTGTGCAATTGGGCATTTAGTTGAATTAGTTGAAAGGGGTGTGTTCAAAAAAATAGCAGTGTGGCATTCAATCACTGAGGTCATCAATTTTGTGAAGAAACAGGTCTGAATCAGGTGGCCCCTATTTAAGGATGAAGCCAGCACTTGCTAAACATGCATTTGAAAGCCTGAGGAAAATGGGTCGTTCAAGACATTGTTCAGAAGAACAGCGTACTTTGATTAAAAAGTTGATTGGAGAGGGGAAAACCTATAAAGAGGTGCAAAAACTTATAGGCTGTTCAGCTAAAATGATCTCCAATGCCTTAAAATGGAGAGCAAAACCAGAGAAACGTGGAAGAAAACGGAAGACAACCATCAAAATGGATCGAAGAATAACCAGAATGGCAAAGGCTCAGCCAATGATCACCTCCAGGATGATCAAAGACAGTCTGGAGTTACCTGTAAGTACTGTAACAGTTAGAAGACGTCTGTGTGAAGCTAATCTATTTTCAAGAATCCCCTGCAAAGTCCCTCGGTTAAAAAAAAGGCATGTGCAGAAGAGGTTACAATTTGCCAAAGAACACATCAACTGGCCTAAAGAGAAATGGAGGAACATTTTGTGGACTGATGAGAGTAAAATTGTTCTTTTTGGGTCCAAGGGCCACAGGCAGTTTGTGAGACGACCCCCAAACTCTGAATTCAAGCCACAGTACACAGTGAAGACAGTGAAGCATGGTGGTGCAAGCATCATGATATGGGCATGTTTCTCCTACTATGGTGTTGGGCCTATTTATCGCATACCAGGGATCATGGATCAGTTTGCATATGTTAAAATACTTGAAGAGGTCATGTTGCCCTATGCTGAAGAGGACATGCCCTTGAAATGGTTGTTTCAACAAGACAATGACCCCAAACACACTAGTAAACGAGCAAAGTCTTGGTTCTAAACCAACAAAATTAATGTTATGGAGTGGCCAGCCCAATCTCCGGACCTTAATCCAATCGAGAACTTGTGGGGTGATATCAAAAATGCTGTTTCTGAAGCAAAACCAAGAAATGTGAATGAATTGTGGAATGTTGTTAAAGAATCATGGAGTGGAATAACAGCTGAGAGGTGCCACAAGTTGGTTGACTCCATGCCACACAGATGTGAAGCAGTTTTAAAAAACTGTGGTCATACAACTAAATATTAGTTTAGTAATTCACAGGATTGCTAAATCCTAGAAACAAAAACGTTTGTACAAAATAGTTTTGAGTTTGTACAGTCAAAGGCAGACACTGCTATTTTTTTGAACACACCCCTTTCAACTAATTGCCCAATTGCACAGCCTTAAGAGCGTGCATATCATGAATGCTGGGTCTTGTTTGTTTTCTGAGAATCTACTGACTAACTTTTTTTTTTATTATTATTAGATAATTATCAAGTGTTAAAAAAATAGAAGTATATAAAGTGTGTGAGTACACATACAATATCCATATGTATGTAATTTTAATGCTATGGCCTTGTGTAGATATTTAAAGATGGCTATCTTTAAGCATGATTGTTGAAATTAAATGGCAATACTTAACAATAAGAGTCCATTCGTAGCATTAATGAAAACTGTAGAAGTATTGTTCCTTTTTAGAGTGTGTTCATTTCAACATTCACTTTTAGCAACTAATAGGCCATATTTTTAAAATGTTAAAGTTTCTTCTTTTAACATTAGCAAACTATGAAATAACTTTTATGATCAATATAGTAAATAATATTAATATTTTTATTAATTTACAATGTATGGTTCAGTACTGTTATAGCTGCTTCTTTTTTTCTTTTTTTTTTTAAATAGTAAAGCACTAGCTTTCTTTCAGTATCTATTCTGAAAACTATCGGTTGATTAATCGGTATCGGCCAGTGTGGTCCAACCTAGCTATCGGTATCGGTACAAACCACTATCGGTCGACCTCTAAACATAAGAGTTATAGAAATAATGACAGAACTGTAATATTTAGTGAACTGTTCCTTTAATAAGCAATGTTTAAAATGCTCTTCAGCTTTTAACAATGACCCTTTAGACATCCACGGTAGGGCTGCACGATACATCATTTCAGTATCGATATCGCGATATGCGCATCCGCAATAGTCACATCGCAGGATGTGCGATATTTAGTATACTGATCGTTATATTTATACTGATCGATTTCGCGACAGCTGTCGTGTCACACCACAACAGCTAGAGGCTGTCTACACAGGACGCAACTAAGGGACCGTTGCAAATCATTTGAACTTTGTGTCAGTATGTCATAAAAAGAACTAGGGATTTACTGTCAGGGATTTGTCACGTCACGTCGCGCCGCATCCACTGTAGACCATAGACTGTATAAAAAGTTGGATGACGAGTCTCCACTTCCTTCCACTATAGAAAAGTGAAGTGAATGGATCTCAGTATGGCTGCTGCCATCTTGAGTAAATGATGTCATTTGGAGCCCGAGTCTGCGCAGTAGAGATTTGTTTGGAGCCAGAGTCTGTGCAGTAGACTCGTGAGGTGGAGCCGCGGAATCAAACTCCCGCCAAAACTCCTGCAGACCCAATCAACCATAACGACACGCCCCGTTTTTATACCATCCAATTACTAGCTAAAATTAAACTTATCACAAAAACAAACAATTGAACATATATCAGCATGACAACAACTACCATAAGTGACCAAAACCATATTTCGGAAAATTGTATTGGAAGTAGGGGTCGACTGAATATCGGCGCAGATATTAAGCATTTTTATGATTATCGGTAGGGCTGTCGCGGTAACTCCAATATCACAATACCACGCTATTGACAAGCATAACCGCAAAAGAATGCAACAACCGCAGTAACCGCGATATTTCAGTATTTTCTTTTTCGTAAGGTTACGCCCTTCTTGTTTTACACTTCGTGCATGGGTACTGAATATTAGTAATGATAACAATGTGAACCATGCTGATTTGCACAGAGTCTCAGTAAATTTGCACTTAACAAGCCTAAACAGAGAGAGAGTGTGTGTGACTGATCGCATGCGATTACCTGCGTCTGTCCTTCAGGCCGAGTCATGTATATTTGTGAAAACAGGTTGTCATGTCCAAGGAAAGCGAAAGGTGAAATATCAACAGAAAAAGTATCTTGTCAGTCGGATTCGAGGATCAGAACTAACTGTATGTATATAGGCTAACAATATACTAATGATCTTATCGTCAGGTTTATGTTTCGTTATGTGGACCGTTATTTTGTCATTCTCTTCTGTTTACTTCACTTCCTGTTTCAACGCGATTTAGTTTCGGTTTGATTGGTTTCTGAATATGTCCTCCTTACATCGTAACACATACACACACACACACACATACATATATATATATATATATATGTGTATGTGTGTGTGTGTGTATGTGTGGTAATACCGCATACCGCACTATTGAGCCACTCAAAATTACCGCAAGGGAAATTCCTTAACCGCGACAGCCCTAATTATCGGTATCGGTCATTTTCAAAACCGATGTGCCGATAAAATTATTTAATTTTGAAACGCGGTATTTGGCTCTTATGCAGCCTGTCAGAACTCACCACTCTGTGGCCTCGAGCAGTCTCCGCCCACTGCGCATCTGATTTGTTGGGAGTCACGAGTCAGACCAATCAATGTGGAAGACTAATGCCGAGTTCACACTGCACGATTTTAGCCCGATTTTTCACTCGCCGACAGGTTTTGCTAAATCGCCGACAAATGCCCGACATCGGAGGCAAATCGGAGCTCGTTCACGCGAGTGACAATCGCGCAGTGTGAATTATCAACGACGCGATCTGAGGGAATCGCCGACACGTCGCCGACATCCGCGAAATATTTGGCATGCTAAATATCTGGAGCTGTCGGCGATTCACAATCACGCTGTGTGCAATGATTTCTGACTGAAAACTACATCACAATGACCTTCAGCCAATGAGAGACAAAGATACAGGGCAGAGGGAACTTCAGTGAGGAGTTATGGACCATATCAGTATTTTAATATGTACAATTATATCATACAGAAACAAGCACAAACGCTTGACCAGCCGCAACATCAGCTTAACACCTACTGCAAAATTATTATTTACCACTCGTTTCAGAACACAATCCCTGTTCCCTGCATCTCCCTCCTGCATAATCTGTTTTTCTTTTTGTAGCTGGAAATCAGCGCACATACCATTTGCGGGCTATATTTTTTTAATACTTCCAGTCTCGCTGGAGAACAGCGGGCTGACGCACACAGGTTCTCGCGTTATTTCCTTATCACTTCTCGCGTGGGTTTTGTTGTGAAACGTAGTTTGCGGATCAGACAGAGTTGTCGGCGAGTCTTCCTATTGTGAAATCGTGCAATGTGAAAGCCCCTGTCGCCGATCCATCGTGCAATGTGAACACAGCAGCGACTGAATTCTACCCCAGTAGTCACGCAGTGTGAAAACAACAGCGATCCGACGAGTTTGAAAATCGTGCAGTGTGAACTCGGCATAAGGCACTCTCACGCCCGTTTCACACCGCAAGCGTGAGCGGCGCATATTTTTTTCCGCGCCCATGTTAACAAATGAGTGCATTCACACCGGCAGCAGGAGCAGCGCGTGAGCGTCAAGCAGGAGCGTCGTGTGAGCAGCGCTGCAGCGATGGTTTCGGCGCCGAGTCTATTTTTGCTGCGTCGCTCACGCTCAATTAAAGTGACAGCACACTTTTGATGGACAAAATAAATATTTTACACAAAACGTGCTAAAAATGCACAGAATAAGCATGTCTAGTGTGTTTTAAGACGAATTGGAGTATGTCAGGAAAGAAAATGAACAATCAAAAATATGTATAGAATATTTACCCAATTTAACTTGTTTTTCGTTTTTAATTGCCGTAAGCAAATTATAACTTAAAGCATTTTATCAAACTCACAACGAACAATTCATCTTGTTCAGGATCTTAAGTTACAATGGAGTAGGCCTACATAATAAATTCATTAATTATTGACAGCTTCTATAAGAAATGGAGAGTATGGGTAAAAGTATATATTATTTAAAAATAATAATAATAATAATAATATACGAGTGACACGTCTTGGGTATTCTATAGTCTTTGGTTGGAGATCTCGGAAAAAAAGGTTAACTTTAGCCTGATAGCACTGAAAGCAAACCCACCCTCCCTGCAATTGCCGTCCAAAGCCACGCCCCCTGAATGCACATACGCTTAAGAGCAGAATACCAGAGACAACATTAAATTACTACAATAGACTACATCAACGGTTTCCAATTACAGTCCTCGTGCCCTCCCCACTCTGCACATTGCATATGTATACCTTATCACATCCCACGGTTGTTCTGTTCGACCGTAAGTCATAAGTGCCCTGCGAAGTGGACATCACCAGATATTCCGCCATGATTCCAGTTCAAAGCAAGCATATATGTTCCATACAAAGGGCATTAAATTGTGCGAGACGTGAATTTAAATTGTATTTATTTACAGAGGTATATTATGTCACACTTCTCTAGTAAGTTTCGTCTGTGTGTGAAGATGCTGCGCATCGCAAATCAGTGAGTGAATGTTCCGAAGTGAAATAAACTTCAACAGATTTCCTCTGCTCAGGGAGTAGGGAGCAATGAACACTGCGAGCATGTCAATCGGAACACAGTTCATGCACGTAGCTCTCTTCTAAGGAGCTGGTTATCTGATTCAGGTGTGTTAACTAAGCAAGACATGCAAAATATGCAGAGCGGGGAGCGCGTGAGTAAACTTTATAGTACAGTTAGTAAAAGTACTACAATACCAGGAAGGAAGATCAGGTTGTTGATGTTTGTTTGCACAGCATGCGTGAACGCATTGATGACGTATCCTGTCTGCGCAGACTTATGCAAATAAATATGTTGACAGGTAGGTAGGAAAGCCAATTAAAACGCTCGGACCGAGCATTTTGATTGGACGAACATTTCTTGGTCCTACACCTTCCACAGAATATATGAATACAGATAAATATATTTAGACCACTTAACTTAATGATTGCTATCAGGATGTGAAGAGACTTTCAACCAGAATAACAAAAAATGTTTCTGAAGACAATCACCTACGGCACCTTTAATTTATACAGTGAAGACTATGCAGTGTTATTTTACATTTGATTATTCAATTTCTATACCTGAATACTGTTAGACTTACCTGAAGAAAGGACTGTTTATTTCATTTGTATCATTTTTCTATTATGCATATCTATGTTTGTAATTTGCTTATTTTCCATGCTGATTTATTCAGCTACAAAATCAACCGAATCATTGATTATTTTTTTCCAAATAGAGCTGTTCAAGTCATCTGGTGTTTTTTATGTTTTATTTTGTTTGTTTTTTCATAAATCGCAATATATATATAATCGCAGAAAATAAAAATATCGCAATGTGAGTTTTTTTTTTCCAATATCGTGCAGCCCTAATCAGATCACAAACCAATCAGATAAATATCTAGATAGACTTTCAAAGTTTTTCACAACTGTCATTGGCACAGCAGTTACGGTACAACAACTTTTAATTTGCTCTAACACTAAATACCGCCTCATCACAATCATCATTACAGAAAAATTATCCCAAATGGACTGGAATAAAAGTCCCACAGGAGCATTCAAAAGAGGCACCTCTCCTTCAAAAGACTGCCAACAGAACTCTAAATGATTGCCGCCTTCCTAAATTATTGAAAAAGCCTAAACAGCCCTCATGAGCAACAGAAATGGCTATTAACCTTGGCGAAACGATATTCAAATCCGGTTACAGCAAACTTGCTCTACTGTATCCCTGGCGGCCAGGAAATGTAAATGTGTTCTCGCTCTGGACAGATGGGAGAGACGCCTGCTGTTTGAAGTTCTTGCACCAGAGGAGTCGCACCCTCCCACCCCTCGTTTAAAATATTCAGCACGCAGCCTCATCCAGCAGACTCCCCTGGTCCTGTTTCGACACTCCAGTCGAGCTTTTCAAGCTGCTGCAGCGCTGTGAGGCGAATTAGCTTTGACGTCTTCAATCTTTGCGTAAAGATTTTTCACCACCCTAAAGACAAACGCAGCAGCAAATGTTCCTTTAAGTTTGGAGATGCGGCCGTGGGTTGTGCTGGGGAAAACAGCTCTGAGATTATCTCTAGGTCCAGACAGGAATTTCTGAGGCGGTGTTGGCGTTATCGGCCATCGCCTGTCTAAAATCCATCTCTCTTTTTTGGGGCATTGTCATTGACAAGCCATCTCTAATTTTCGAGCTGTCATAAAAGATGGGAGTGAATTGCCGTGATACATACCTGCCAGACACGGCTCCTGTGCTCCACTACAGCGGACTGGCAGCTAGCTAATCACTGCCTCTCATCTCAGTGGTAAAAATCCAAAATAACAGATTCTGTAAAATCTCAGGCACTCAGTTGGGGGGGCTTGAGTGTGCAGTTTTGTGCATTATGAATAAGGGCTGGGTATTGATACACATTTCCCAATTCATTCTGATTCTGATTGACTAGTTGACCAAATTCTGAATAATTTGGGTGTACAGTATTTCATGTCTACTTACTTTGATTACCAATGAAAAGTATGTAAAAGTAATTGGGTCATTCTGTGTCAAATCAAGCCAATTTCAAAAACTTTTTCTGAAGATATACACTATACATATATGTGTATAGTGATGAAGGCCAAAATATTAAATGTCATCAATGTATATTTGCGGAGTAATCCACTGTTTTGTAGAGAGGGGTCAAAATGACAATTTTCACCTGAGATTCAGAGCCAAATTACAGGGGGGTAAAAATGACTTCAGAAAGATAACAGCATCATTATTCATTATGTTATTTTTACACAGAGATTGGTTAGTCTGTTAATAAAATCTGTTGACTTTAGCAATCTTTGTTGCATTATGTGCCAATGGTGACCGTTCAAACATGGGGAAAAGTTTTTTTTCTCCAAAGTTTGCATGGCTGTAACTCAGGAGACATTAAAAATATCTTAACACCGATGTTGGGTCTTAACAAACTTTCATTTTGGCAACTTCATTTGTAAGGTCCTATATGGTTCAGTTCCAGAGATATTGCAATTTCAGTATGGCTCCAGTAGTGAATTGTTAAATTGTACACATTTTCAGTGGTCAAAAACCAAATGTGGGTCATTATGCATACAGATGATACTTCTTTTCTTTTAAAGAGGAATGTCTACAGAACAAATAATGTTGAAACTAGAAATGTATAGTCTTTTCCTCTATCAATTGCATTGGAAATACCTTTTTGAGTCCCATAAATATACTTTGTCTAAAGTTTGCATGCCTGCAACTCAAGAAATATTAAAGTTATCTTATTATGATTTTAGATTCTGGTTTCTATGAAACTTTTCTTTCGGAAAATATTAATGTTTAAGGCCTTAAATGGTTTAATTCCAGACAGGCATGCAAACTTTGGCACTGAACCTCAGGTGAAAATTGTCATTTTGACCCCCCTCTACAAAACAGTGGATTACTCAGTAAATAATATACATCGATGACATTTGATATTTTGGGATTTATTCCTCACTTAGGTATTTCTTTCAACAACAACAACAAAAAATATTAGTAAAATCAAAAATTTGAGCCGGGGACCTCTGGTTGAGTTGACACGGATTGCATGTATTGTATAAAAATATTATTTGATTATTATTTATTAACACTATAACATATTACTATATAATCTAGTAGTGTAATCAGATTCATGAACAAATGAACAATTAACCGGTTCTTTCTATTGAATAAAGCACAAAGCTAATCCAGTCTGATTCAAAAATGAAATACTCTTTTGGGCAAGTAAACACTAATAATTAGTGTTAGATTATTAAAAACTCTTCAGTGAAAGAGTACAAAAAAGTTTTAAATGGGTCTTACCCTTGAAAGATTCATTGAGTTTAAGTTTGTCAGTCTTTTTGAACAATTTGTTAAAAGGACCAGCCCAAAAGAGTCGTTTGTTTTTGTATCAGACTGATTGAGCTGTCTGTGAGTCACTTTAAAAAAAAAAAAAAAAAAAAAAAAAAAAGAGATGAATAAAAATGGTTCATGAGTCATTTGTTCATGAATTAGTGTTCATGAACTAGTGTATAGTTATGCTATTTGTTACTGTGTGCTGTCTGTGAGGAATCCTCAAAAGAAACATTTTCTTGTAATTATTTTGCAGCACATATTCATTTTTTTTTCTAATAACATCCAGTTCTGATTGCAAACTGTACTGTATATTTGCTGACACTGAAAAGCGGTAACACTGGCATAGAGTAAAAGATAGATCCTGGGATTTCAGCAATCGATTTTGTGATTGTTACAGCAAAGACCGCGATTAATCGGAAAATGGATATTTTTACCGAGCACTAGTGCAAACGACAAAGTATGCAGTCACTGATTAATAAAAACAGCTCATTGATCGTTGTCAGGAACTGGCTGACAGCCAGACTCCTAAGGAGATGGTGAAACATGGATTTGATCCAAACATGAGAAGTCCAAACTGAGAGAAAAATGGAAAAAGCTGCTCTAATCGGCATCTTATTAGTAACTGTATCAAATGTTGATATCAGTGCTTTTAAAATTTAACACTGACCCTCATACACAATCTGTAGGTCCTCATCTTTACAAACAGCTGATATAAACCTATGCATTAAAATCTATTACCATAAAAATGTCACTTCTCTCTGATACCAAACAAGACTTAAATAAGTCATTTCATTAAAAATAATATAACTGCACTTGGCACTATGTACTTTCTCATTAGAGCAGGACCTCTCTCAGATGGATGAGGCTTGTGCCCTGTTGCAGCGGGTTGCATCTCATTATACGACAGAAATGAAAATATATGCTAGCTAAGCACTCTGCATGCACTACTAAACCACATCTTATGGCAGCAGAGTGGACTGCACAGAGTAATGAAGTGATGCCTTATACACTAAATTGCTGTTGATCCAATGTCATTTTCTAGCACCGAACCTCTCTATATAACTTTGAAACTCCAGCTCAGGGACAAAATAATAATATCAAGGTCAAAAAAGTACAAGATATTAGAAACTGGGTGTATTTAATGATTTAGTCATTCAATTAAAAATGAATTTAAACTGAAAAGCAGACTTTCATGATGACATCAATGCTGCATTCTGGGAGCTGAATCAATAAATCGACTGAATCAAGTTGCAAAATCAGGTCAGTTTGTGCGTACTAAAGTCGCTGGAAAGATGCTTAGGCAGAACGTCCAATGTTTAAAGTCCTTGTTCTGTGTACAAACCGGAGTAAAGATTTATGAGATGCCGTGCCTCTTGTGTGAAGCAATTTCAGAATAAAATTGTTTTAAGATGATATTGATGTCTAAAGGAAGCAAACGCGACATCTGTGGTGTTCAAAGAGGTTTATTGTGAAGCCAATAATGCATAAACAGAATTTTTCTATTAAATTACGGCTGCTGTTATTATCAGATGCCTGGAGATTGGTGATATTTTAGTATGAACGCATTACAACACACCTGATAATTTAGGTTCAGATCAACTAAATTTCTACACGTAAAAAATAATTGTGCATGCCTTATTCTACTGATTTCAATGTAGTTCGAAGCCAAAAACATCCATTCTTAAAGTGAAAATTCATTAAAAAATGAAAATTTGCTAAAAACGTACCCTCAATCCATCCAAGCTGTAGATGAGTTTGTTTCTTTATCAAAGAACATGTGTAGAAATTTAGCATTGCATCACATGCTCACCAACAGATCCTCTGCAGTGAATGGGTGCCGTCAGAATGAGATTTTAAAAAGCTTATAATACGTCACAACATCCAGATGTGATGTTTTCAAAATTTCTTTGATGGAAAAAAAACTCATCTACATCTTGGATGGACTGAGGAACAATCTCTTTGGATTGAGGGTTGGTAAGGTTTCAGCAAATTTCAGTTTTGGGTGAACTGTTCCTTTAAAGATGGCAAGCCTCTGTCCTCTGACAACCAACACATTTGTTTTATGTGCCAACAGCCACTGAACTATTTAGGGATATCAGTCAGGATTAAAACAGAATGGAAGGCAAAGCTCAGATCTATTCAGTGACCTACTTGAAACTTTTCCTCCGAGTTTTGTTCTATAATGTCAAAATATAGCCTCTGACTTTCCATAAGTCTGAATTTCCATTGAAACCGCACTGTTGATCTACTTTGTCATGTTGTCCTGGTTTACGGTTTATATGTGCACAAGAATCTTTCAGTACGCACGTCAAATGACACCCAAAATAAAGAAAAATTAAAAATTTCTTCATGCTGCAAGACCAGAAGAGGAACACAAGACAACTGGCCAAAGATATGTATATTACAGAAAATGCACAAATTATGACAGCAGGGAAATCTGTGTATACCTAAGATAAATATTTTAAAAATGACCTTTAAACCTTTGCTGTAGACTGACAGCAAATTGCTATTGGACAGCTCAGCAGAAAAAGTTTCATCACTGAGGGGTCAAAGGCTGATATAGATGGACGTGATTCTGGCCTATTGCTCACTGACTGAATGAATAGAGGACAAACCTGAAGGTGAAACTATTTCTAGCCTTATGAAAAAAGAGCAAAAAAGCCCTCAAAACACTCAAACATTATTAAAAAGTATCACCTTTAGGAATCAGTATATAGCAGAACACACAAGCTAATGTTAAATTATTATCTTTAGAACTAGAACAGAAACTTTTGAACAGAACCTCTAAATTAAATTAAATGAAAATCATCTATCCGCATTTGCAGATCATGCAATGCGTTTTATGAACATATTTGTATGCAGTCATCCAACACCTTGTATACAGTTTGAAGAGTAAATTAATAATTCTGCAATGCAGCACAGAGACCGTCTATGTGTCATTCTATTAAAGCATATGTTCAAATCGCTAGTTAAATGAACAAGCAACGCCAGGCTAAATGATATGACACGTATTCATAATGTGCAGAATAAATCAACATTATCAGGCGTGGGAAGCAGACAAGACAGCAGCTGCGTCACGCAACACTACGTTCTTCTGCTGGTCACAACACGCACTGGAGGAGAAACATACAGATCTGCGATCTGTTACCTGGTTTCGGCTCACAAGCAGTTGTTTAGTGCTCGCTGCTCGGAGTCCTCTCACTGCCGCCTGACATGCCATGGATGCCGCCATGTTGAACCGGAAGTAAGTCCTGTAGCAAGGACACGTGTGTGAGGAGTGATAGTGAGCGTTGGCTGACTTTTGCAGTGTTGAATTACAAACCTGTGCGTGAACCAAAGAACAGGATTGGACTGTTTACACTGCAACATTATCTCATTTACCTCTCTAGCCGATAGGACTAAAGTTCGACACACAAATATCTGGTTGTATACAAATCTAGATATGAATGAACATACTATATGCTGTATGAACGTATTCTGAAAGTATTGCTGTATACATTCTTATATATACATATATAAAGTGCAGATAATTACATAGCCTAAATGTAGATAATTACATAAATATGATCGTTTACATAAATATTGTTATGGAAGTAGGCCTATATTTAAATAACTGTTGAATTATATGCCCTAATATAATAAAATGTCTTATAATAATAAAATACATCCCCCCCCCCCCCCCCCATAAAAGGGCAGCCTATAAAAATCGGTCATTAATGCTAAAATTAATAAAATAATATTTTTGTGTTTATCCTAGTTTGTCATAATTTTTATATTTACTAATTATCGCAAAAATAGTTTTTCTTTTCTGTTATTGCCAAAAGTCAACAATTTGCAAATTGCAAGTCTACAATAATTTGCATTATTGTTATGGATGAAATTTTGAATAGCTGTTGAACAATGGAACGTTTTCTTAATATAATAAATTGTATTAAAAAAAAAAAACATGTAAATCTATTTTGCTTGATATATTATTGCCAAAAGTGTGCTCTTTGTTTTCTTTTATTTATTTATTTTTTAAATTATTATAAACATAAAGATAGATCTAGATATATTTGCTTTTTATTTACGTAATCTTGAGTACCTATGATTACTATTCAGTCTTTTTGTGTTTAGGTTATTTACATGCTATTTAATGCTGAATGGTTTCATCATGTCAGCACTAATCAAATGATCGTTCAAACAATACAGCAGATAAAGAAGATCAACACAAAAGCAGGATCATGTTGTGGATGCCATGATGTTTGATGGGTTGGATCGGCTGCATATCCGGTTCCCAAACTTGGTGGCGTTTCTTTAGCGTTGATCAAAGGGAGGAGGTTTGATTCTCTCTCACACATACACAGAACCTATCTATCTTTTCTCACTCTCTTCTCAACTCTCTAAAAAGCACTCATTACTCTCTGACATTGTGAAAGGGCAGGAAGGGCAAAATGATCATAAAAAGCTGTGATTATGACAGAGAGACATTTGCTTCAAACTGATGTGTGTCAGCAAAAACCCATTCAGAGAGGATGATGAACCACTCCTGGAGAACATGCGAGTGTCTCTCTCCTTCCCTCATTTCTTTTTTCACAATACGGTCACATAAACAAGCTTCTGCCCCTTCAATACATTCAAACCAAAACATGCAGATCAGCACATATTGACATTTTGCAATGGCAGAAGAGCCACTATTGCATTTTTTATTCTGTTATATATTTATTTGAACCCAGCCTTATTGGAAAAACGTGCCTGAGGCAACATCTATGCAAACACATTAGGTTGCTTCTTGCACGTTTCACGACACTTTTAAAATGTCCACTGAATGATGCTAAAAGTGTGTTTTTATCTTAAGTTTTATCTGAAGAAGATTAACCTGAATCTTGCAGTGTTTTATTACACTGGTTGTTGTAAATATCATGGCAGTTAAATGTCCCGTGAATGCCGCAAAAAGGTGAATTCTGTATTGCATTTAAAAATAACCTTACCCTAAACATAACCAATAGCATTAGCATGAGATAAAGAAATGTGAGATTTTAGCTCGCAAGTTTTTGACCTTTATTTTTACTTGTGTTTTACTAGACTTATACTCGAGTGTTTCACATCGCAAATGCCATACTATATCAGGTGGGCTACCGAGCAAGTTTACTACACCAGAAAAGTAGTACATATGCAGCTGGTTATGTGATAAATATCAATGCATAAATCTAAATGTATTTGTTTATAAATGTTAAAACAGTTTTAGCATCACAAAATGGAATTGAGAAAGAAAACCATGCAAAAATATGCCTATATTTTTAGCATCATTTTTGTGAAAAGGTATGAAAGTTATTGGTGTTTCAGCTGGAAAATGCAGGGAATTATATGTATAAGTGGGTACGTTTTTGTATTTTCTCCTAGATTCAGGTATAGGCAAGTTTTTCCATTGAGCTTGGGTTGATTTATTTCACAAATTACCTGGATTTATGTATTTTATTTTATTTATTTATTTATTTTTAGATTTTGTGCTGGCCTATTCTTTCCAGCTAGTTTTTAATTGAAGAAATCCATATTTTCATTGTGAGGTGTATTCTTTACTCACCTTTTCTAAATCCAGCCGTCGTACACAAACAAAACTTGCACACTTTGCACAATATTCCCAATCTGTCGACCAAGCTGTCTTTTTGAGGGAGGATGTTTGTTTCATGGTATAAGAGCTCTGTATTATGGTAATGAAGCTGACCTGAACTTAGATGTTTAATAAAGGACGAGGATTCTCCTCAGCCCACCGAACAAAGCTTTTTGCTTCTCATACCACATTGATATGCGGCGCTTATTCAAACATTTATGCTGGGGTCACATTTTCCACAGAAGCATTTTGTATTTAAATTTGAAAGTGTTTCGACTGCAAACTTTTCCAATACAGCAGTCGGACCTCATGAATGCCATTTATTGTTTCAGGCTATCATTCCCGATCCCGGGCCGTTGTTAGACTGCGATATTGCACCACAGTTCCTGTTTCAAATATTTCTCCAGTCTTTTTCATGTTTCAAAAGCCATCCAAGAATCTTCCAGCTTCTTTCTTTCTGTAGAGAATGTATTTCATGCCCAACTTCCCTAGAGATGTGAAAACCCCAGATGTTGCGCTGCAGTGATAACACCTCCTTTGCTTTCAATGCTGTGAGCAGGGTGCAAGAGCTTGTGAATTTGTTCATAAGTAGTAGATTCTGCTTTCATTTCTTCTCAGTTCCTCCTCGGCTGGGCCTAAGAGCGTCAGTCAGATATCCAAAGCCAATGCCTGCCTGAGGACGGTGGGGCCCGTTCCATCCTTTCTTATACAAGCAGCCCAGTTGGAGGCCGTGAAGCTTTCCTGCGTGAGCTTTAGATCTCAATGCTGCTTCTCTGTATGATCAATGTGTTTAACCCCTGCATGCAGGTAGCTTTATGGATCCGCACTGCGAAAGCAAAAACATCTGGCGCCCTCATTGGACATCGGTGTGACTCTAGGACAGCTAGGATCTATCGGCCTCATTAGCTAAAGGAGAAAGAGGGAAAGAACGAGGGACGCCTAATTTCCCTTTCTTTCACAGTCTGGTTCTCCAAACACCGAAGCCCTCAAGCACACTAAGCCTCTTACCTCTCTCCGTCTCTCTCTTTTTCTTCCTCAAACCGGTTCTGAAGTCTTTTCTGCTCCCCTTCACCCTAACCCACTTTAAAAGCTATTCTCCTCCAGCTCAATGCAAATAAGGCCATTTCATTTTACTATGCTGGCAGTACGTCTCCCACTAAAAGGAATGGGAAGCGGTGGCACACTCCATCTGTGCGCGGGATGTGGTACCTTTTAATGCCGTGGCGATTTTTCTTTTAGAGTATTACCACACTGAGCACTGAGGGCTGTGAATATTTCTGAGGTACTGCTAGTATATAAAATGTAGTTATAATCTGCAAATGGCCTTGAGTTCACATTCAATTTCATCACCAGTTTGTGTGGCTTTAGACGGTCGTAAGAAAGTCTTGTTTTTTGTTTTTTTTTACCAGTGAAAACAGCGTATGATGCAAAGAACTGAATGAGTGCATGTAACTGCTGAGTCGACAGTTCAGTCCTAGTCGTAGAAAGCATAAACTTGTCATCTGAGGGGAAAATCAAACCACTCCTATTGATAATTTTCATGTTTTTAGAGAGAGAGAGAGAGAGAGAGATGTCCTTTAAATTTGTTCAATATTCTATCACAAATTAATTGTACACTGTAAAAAGTGATAAGTTGACTTAAAATGATTAAGTAAATAATAGTTTTTAAAAAAAAAGTTAAGTGAACTTGACAATTCACTTAACTTATTTTTTTTTTTAATTATCATTTACTTAAAAAAATTTAAGGCAACAGGTTTCCTCAATTTTTTTTTAAGTTAAGTCAACTTATCACTTTTTACAGTGTAGCAGTATAATATAATTTATAATATGAGGTAGTATGATATAATTCAGTTAATATTATGATTTTGGTAACACATTATTTTAAGGCCCAATTCTCACTATGAACTTGTTTCGTATTAGCATGCATATTACTAGTATATTGGCTGTTTATTAGTATTTATAGGCACATATTTATGCCTTATTTTGTATGACCATGTTCTAGATCCCTTAACCCATTACCTAAACGTAACAACTACCTTACTGACTATTAATAAGCAGCGAATTAGGAGTTTAATTAAGGAAAACTCTTAATTAATAATGAATATGTGTTCCCTATTCTAAAGTGTTACCATGATTTTTGAAATTGTAGATATTTTTATTAATATGATATTAATTGTAATCCATTTTAAATGCTATACAATTTACTCAGATAAGAATAGCAAATAAAAAATAGTGGGCAAAATGATGACAAACTGTGATAGACTACATTTATGAATGATTAGTGAACGTTTATTAATTTAAACGTGTATCAAGCATATAAAAGATTTATTAACATATCCTTGGTGTGAAAATCTGAGCACCTGAAATAATATCAAATAATGAGCATACTGAATGTGTCATGAATTCATCATGCTTTAGCAATTAATAATTTATGCAGCCCAATCTCATGAGAAAACTGCAGAGCCACTAAGAGGACTTGATATTAAAAATAAAATTAAATTAAACATATATTTCATTGCTTTTGCATACACTATCAAAACGTTTGCTTTCTCTTGCAAAAGTGTCTGGTTTTCCTAATAAAAACTTTGCATTTGCTTGCGAAACCTTTTGTGTTTTCTCGAAGAAAAAACGTTTTTTAGAAACAAGTATAAGCTTGCAAATCCACCCATAAACCCAAAGGTCAGTGGGATGTAAACAGATCGTATGCCTCTAAAATTCTGCACCAATTCGCTAAACAGTTCTGAGCTGCTTTAGACAATGTTAAGAGTATTGCGTTCCTCACCTGACTTTAAATCTGATCAAGTGATCTGATCACAGAAAGCGAAGGTTTAAATAGGGCCCTTGCCAACAGACATTTTGATCAGTATTTTCGGCTGACACGATCAACACTGATTTGAGATTCCAAGCATGCATAAAAGTCCTTTCATACCTCTGCCTCTGAGTGACAGGAGATGTACATTCCGAGAGGACAAAAAGAATATGAGCCTCTGATGTTGAATGCATTGACAATGTCACAACATCATTAATCTCCAGTGCCAGATCTTTGAGAAGTGCACGCTAAATCACTCTCATTGCCACCAGGGCATTGATTTCAAACTCATGTTCAGCCACTAGATGTGATTTAATACGGCAGTGTACACGTATGCGAGAGCAGCGTGCATTTATATTCAACACCGATGGTTCAACCAGCTGCATAGCCGTATTATAGCCCTGCCAATCCATGTAAACAAATTCAAGCTTTACCATGGCAGAACTGCTAAACACATATCCACATGAGAATTCAAGGCACAGTGTGCAGAATGGGTATATTGCTTTTTGTTGATGTGACTCAGACGTGCTGCTCCACATCCAATTTCTCGTATCCATTTAGTCTTGCATAGCCTTTTGACTAAAAAAAAAAGAAAAAAGGATGGGTCAAATTCAAAAAAGGAATTTTCAAGCATCAAAACAACAAAAGTTTTTTTTTTGTTTTTTTTTTTTTTAAATGTGCATTAGAATGTGTCCTGTTTAATATTATTTTTCAGAGCCAAAAAAAAAAGAAAGAAAAAAGACTATCATACAGTTTGACAGTGATTTACAGAAGATATCCACTAAAATGTCATTCATGTTAGGCTTTTCAGGCATATTTAGAACAAGAATTATTAGATGACATAAAAAAAAAAAAAAAAACTATTTAAGGATCACAGTGCAGCCACCAAAAATAATTAAAACTAATTATTTTAAATATGAAAACCATGGTAATTTAGGATTCTCCGGTGAATAAAAAGTTCAGTGGATGGCATTTATTTGAAATGGAAATATTTTGTAACATTATAAATGCCTTTACTGACACTTTTGATGAATTTAATGCAACCTTGTTGAACAAAAGTAATAATTTTAAAAAAGTAATAAAAAAAAGCGGTCACACTTTATATTAGGTGGCCTTAATTACTATGTACTTACATCAAAAAATAAGTACAATGTACAAGTTGTGTTCATACTACACTGAAAAACACTATTGCTGCTATTGAGGTGGGATACGGGTAAGGTTAGGGACAGGTTTGGTGGTATGGGTGGGTTTAAGGGTGGGTTAAGGTGTAAGGGATGGGTCAACAGTGTAATTATAAATGTAATTACAGAAATTAATTACAGATGTAAGTACATATAGGCATTTTTAAAAATATAAGTACAATGTAAAAACATGTATGTACACAATAAGTGCATTGTACCAAATGATTAATTCAAATGTAAGTACATAGTAGTTAAGGCCATCTAATATAAAGTGGGACCAAAAAAGCTTACTTATCCCAAACTTTTGAATGGTAATGATTTAATAATTAAATGGCTTTTTATGAGTAATGTAGCCATGGTCACACTTTTCAAAACTTAATTGCTTGATGTTTGAATCAAATGGTGTCAACATCTCTGTAGCTGCAGTAAACACAATCATTTCATTCACTGAAACAATATTCAAATCATAGACTTCAAAGCTGCTACAGAGCAAATCACCTGCTGGCTTGATACATTCCACTGTATTCAAGCACAAAAGAAGGCTTAGAAGTGCATATGAGGGATCCAACAATATGAAACTCATGTGCAAGCCTCGCACACGTACCTGCCTTTATCTTCAAGTGACAGGTCACACTTTAAAATTCTGCCCCTTTCTCCTCTCCTCAACAAAGCATCCCTCTTTCCATCTTACCCTCACCTGTTATAGTTCACTATCCATTTAGCAGCAGCACATCAGCATGTGACAGTGAATGAACATCTTTGATTTTTTTGTAGCACCCAGAAGCTTTGGTTTAATTCAAACACTGATCTTGAATCTTAAAGGGGAAGAGGAGTATCTGGGGATGTTGTTTACTCAAGGCCCCTGTGCTGTATACATGCATAATAAGCATGACGAGGGGCTAAAAACTCCCACTCATGCCTCAGGTTCTTAGCTTTATCATTAGAATAATTACTATCATGCATGTACTCCTCGGGCAGAGAGAAATAATACTTTGACCATAACGTTTGAAGGATTGAGGGAAAACCTCAATAAAGATATATAAAAGCAGTCAAATTGTGAGATCAAAAACAGAGATAAAATTTAACATTGCCACATGCAGGGAGACGCAAGGTCATGTGACCTTCAGAGGTGGTAGCTATACATGAAGGAATTGTCACCAAAATGACCAGATCACCTGATGGGTTTAAAACCAGGTGTAAGGTTATATATATAAAATAAATATATAAAAATATATCAACTTTATAGCCATTATTGTATATAACTGTAATGTGTGTGTGCATGTGTTTGTGTGTGTTATAGTGGCATAAATTGGTAAAGATTTAAAATTTCAATTAATTTGTTTTTGCTATCTAATTATTCTGGTTGTAATTATGCCTAACACCCCCCCCCCACCCACCCAAAAAAAATCTAAATAGTCTTTTGTATAATAATAAATTAGGCCCAACTACCCGATATTTTTTCTTCATCTCTTCGGTTGTTTTTTCTTCTTTATGAATTTTTATTTCAGAAATATGTTATACAAGATAGAAGAAGTGTATTCAAGTCATTGCGGTTTGTCTTTTATTTTTGTATATTTAAATAAATGAATATAAATGAACGTCACATCATTGACCCAAATGAATAATCTTTTGTTTTCTTTCTGTGTTCTTCCTGTCTTTTGCCTTCACCTTGCTTAAATGAGGAACAGCTGCTTGAGGAACAGACTGCACATTGAGGAAAAGAACACTGAGAAAATCATCTGTTTCAAAAACAGATGTGGCTCTCGCTATTGAGTAGAACCTGCTGCTTCAGTGTTTGAGAATGAAGCAAAAGAACATGATTATTTATGATTGTACATCTCAAAGTAACTTAATGGCTGGAGTGGTATTGGTGGGGGGGGGGGGGGGGCACTTATTTATAATAGCATGGAGTTCCCAGTCTCAGCATGCTGACAAAGTGGGCAGTAGTGCAGGTTGGCATGGATGAAAGATATGAGAGGCCCATTAACCTTGTTATGTCGCTATGAGCCGAGGAACCTTTTTCACTATCTTAAGCTCTCATCACTTACGGGCCCTCGGGGGACCTGCAACTAATTAACCTTGTGGAGACAGGCTCTGTTGTAGTGGGCTGAGGAGAGAATATTAAGAAACCTTTCAGAGGGCCATTAGCAATGAGATTAACATATCCAACTTTCAAGTGGATTTCTGACACAAAACCAATATTTGTTCGAACACACACCACAAGTGATCCTCCTTCTCTGAATTCAAAGTGACACAATGGTTTTTCAGAAAAGCAGCACTCACGGGGGCAGCTGTTTGGGAAGTCTGTATTTATTTTTTGCATTCTGTATTCTGTATTATGTTCTGTATTTTTTTCTCTCATAGCTACATGATGAGTGGATAGGTTCCATGAGGTCAGTGTGTTCATCTGAAAATAACTTAAAGGAACACTCCACTTTTTTTGGAAATAGGCTCATTCTCCAACTCCCCCAGAGTTAATAAGTTGAGTTTTACCGTTTTTGAATCCATTCAGCCGATCTCTGGGTCTGGCGATAGCACTTTTAGCATAGCTTAGCATAGATCATTGAATCCGATTAGACCAGTAGCATCGCGTTCAAAAATGACCAAAGAGTTTCGATAGTTTTCCTATTTAAAACTTGACTCTTCTGTAGTTATATCGTGTACTAAGACCGGCGCGAAATGAAAAGTTGCGATTTTCTAGTCCTATTTGGCTAGGAACTATACTCTCATTCCGGTGTAATAATCAAGGAACTTTGCTGCCGTAACCTGGCCGCGGCAGGCGCAGTGATATTACGCAGCGCCTGAAAGTAGTCCCCAGCTAGGTAACTAGTTATAATATAGCTGGGGACTACTTTCAGGCGCTGCGTAATATCACTGCGCCTGCTGCGGCCATGTTACGGCAGCAAAGTTCCTTGATTATTACACCGGAATGAGAGTATAGTTCCTAGCCAAATAGGACTAGAAAATCACAACTTTTCATTTCGCGCCGGTCTTAGTACACGATATAACTACAGAAGAGTCAAGTTTTAAATAGGAAAACTATCGAAACTCTTTGATCGTTTTTGAACGCGATGCTACTGGTCTAATAGGATTCAATGATCTATGCTAAGCTATGCTAAAAGTGCTATCGCCAGATCAGGAGATCGGCTGAATGGATTCAAAAACGTTAAAACTCAACTTATTAACTCTGTGGGAGTTGGAGAATGAGCCCATTTCCAAAAAAAGTGGCGTGTTCCTTTAAGGTAACCTTAAGGAACGTCACTACCAAGCAACTTTTTTTTTTCTGCAAGTAAGCACATAATCTTTATATATATATTTTCAACCTTTATTTCAGCTTAATATTAAATATTTTTGCCTAGACACCAATGTGGGATTATTTCTTTTTAAGTGATGAATTTCTGAAAGCAGTGTTAAATATTTGAATATTTTAAAAACGTGAAGGCTTGCTAGTTATTGAATAAAATTGTGGATCTTGTGATTGCTCTCCATAAATCCTGATAACCAACTGAAAGCAGAAGGAATAAAAGCTATTTTGTCCAGTAAAAGTTGCTGCATGTAATGTTTGTGAGAACTTTAACAAACCAAATTTTTGGTTTTTAGACATGATATCAGGGTTTATTTTAGTGTCCTACACATTGTAATAACAGTAAATTATACATAATAACATGCAACTAACCCTAAAGCAAACCCAAATCTATACCCCTATAGTACATCATGTTACACTACTCAGTTCTTGAATACAGTATATAATTACACTGTACCAAGGACACATTAAAATAAAGTGTAAGACCATGTTTTTTGTTTGTTTATTTTGATATCTAGCAATGTAATTATGTATTATGTGCTACTTTTGGTAAATGGTGATATCATGGTCTTTTAAATGTGCATCGGTAATACAGAGTATTATATAGTTAAAGGGGTGGTTTACTGCGATTTCACTTTTTTCATTTTAAATAGTGTGTAATGTTGCTGTTGGTGCATGAACAGCATCTGCAAAGTTGCTGTGCTGAAAGTTCAACCTAAGCGGAGATATCGTCTTTTAAAAATAAGTAAGTTTAATGCCTACAAAAACGACTCATCTGGGACTACAACGAGGTACTTCCCGGGTTGCATACGAAATAAACCCATCAACCCCTCCCTCCGGAACATGCAGAAAAGGGGGCAAGGCCATGTTCTGCGGCTTTGTCGAAGAGGAAGAGTTATAGTGGAGAGTTGTAGCCGTGCTGTCGAAACGGTGTTATTTTCACCCAGCTGTCAGGTCTTCTGTGTTCGGGCTTCCTACGGACGCTGTAGTTCGTCAACAATGCTTAAAATTTATGTTTGATTATGTTCCTGACAATTACAATCCTAATTCAGCTCTCTGTGCTGCGCATTTTACGGAAGACAGCTTCCAGAATCTACACGAGTTCAATGCCGGATTCACACAGAAACTATTACTAAAACATGGAGCAGTTCCAACTTTAAAACCAGAGGCAGCAGTTGTTGAGCCACAACCTGTAAGTAAGATTTAATAATTTTAAATGTATTTGCATGTATAATTTCAGACGTAATGTTTTAGTTTTATCAAGGACGTAAACAAATGCCAACGCTGGCTTTAGTAGCCAGTTAGTTAAAAGTTATTTCGTGTGTCTATGACAAACGCGTACAAACATTTTGGACCCGAATTTGTAATTATGTACTAATTTTGTAAATGTATTTTCCACGTATACTTTATGACGTAATTTTTCGATTTGATCAAGAACGTAAACACAAGTCAAAGCTGTTTGGTTAGTAGCCAGTTAGTTCACTGCTATTTTGTGTGTATAAGACAAACGTGTACAAACTTCAAAAAATGATATGTAATCACAACAGCAAACTTCCATTCAGAAACGTTTGTAAGAGCCGTGCTTGCGGAAGTTCTGCTTGACTCTCTTCATTACCGCTTTCTGGGTCCGATTCTGGCTCAAACTGAAGGCAATATTGACACCATTATTTACATTTGACCAGAGCACATGTAACTGTCGCTCGTGAAGTGGGAATGGGCGTGAAGTTTCCAGACAATGTGCAGTACGCAGTTTAGCCAATCACAACACACTGGCCCAACTGACCAATCTGAGCCCATTGCCTGTTTCTGAGGGAGTGGTTTCAGAGAATCAGGAAGTCAATCGGTCGTTCAAATGACAGAGGAGAAAGCGGCTTACAATAAAGGTGAAAAATATGAAAAATAAGGCGTTTTTTAACAAACGAAACATGAAGACATGTTATATTGCACCCCATAAACACAATCAAGCAAAGAAAAAAGCAGTAAACCACCCCTTTAAATATAAATACAACTGGATTGTGTATATATTTATTTATATGTAATGGAAATATGGCTTATATTTTTATGTACTTTTTCATTCTAACACTGTTAAATATACAGTAAATAATTTTTTTTTTGTTTGTTTAATCGAGAGTCTGAGTTAACTCAGTAAATTGCTTCACTATGATGAGAATGGTGGTGGGTAACAAATCTTTTTTAAGGGACGGCTGTGACATTGTGTGAAGGTTGGGCAGAGGGGTGGCAGGATGGAGCATGTTCACAGACCTTCTGGGGCTCATGCATAATGCTCTTTGTGTTTAAGGCACAGGTTGGCCAGGCGGAGGAGAGCGGCGGAAAGATGGAGGTGATGGCAGGGGTGACTCCTCCAGAATCTCAAGCAGCTTCCACTTCCCCCTCCCTCTCTTTTTGGAAACGGCCAAGTTCGTAAATGCACCCTGTTTTCTGTGGCAGCAGAACAGAGGCAAGCGAACGTCTCCCCTGGGTGCTATTTTAGCTCATGTTCATTTCGCTGTCTTTTCCCTCCGCTCACTGTTGTCGAGTCTGATGCATTAACTCGCAATCTTCTGAAAGCGAGGCTGAAAAAATGACTGTTTTGACACAATCTTAATAGTCATTTTCACGCAAGATTACATTCTCTGCGTATCGTGAGTAGCTGTGTCAAAAGAGCGGACTATAAAATAGGAAAACTAATAAATCGGGGTACGATTCAGCAAATTCTAATTCACTTGTGCTCATCTAGACCCAAAAACAATTATATTCTAATTACGGTTTTGTAAAGTACATTTTTCGCAATGATTATATAGAGCCGGGACAGACGGAAATAAGGAAATTCATGTGCTGCAATAATTCTGAAATTCATCATCAGTTTCTGGCATGTATAATGGACTATAAAATATTCTTAAAACATAATTATAGTATTTTATTATATAATGCCACGCAGGCCATTAGCCCATGCTCCTACATTTATAACCACATGAATAATTAAATATCAGCCCTTTTATCCCAGCTGAAGTTGTTTTTCCCCAGCGTGCAGATTACACTAGATTTCAACAAAAGGACCCAAACAGAAGCTAGGTTGATCTTATATGTCTAGATCTCATGCAAATGGCCTAAACTGAATCTTATGCAAGGGATGCAGTTAACAGACAGGCCTACAGGTGCACCCCGGGCTGAGAGCTCCTATCACGGGCAGAGAGATCGGACATACCCAGGGCTGTGTTTTGTGAAGGACTCATCTTTGGAGGTAAGTATCAAGCACTGCAGCCCAGCCATGACCCACAAATGCGTGATGAGCATTCTCCAAGAAGAGTGGCGGAAGATAAATGAAAGGAATAGGAGACTATGCAGTCCATGATGTAAATCAGAGGCCATTAGGAATTCATTAAACACTCTCCAGAATATAGAGCTGAAATATGACTCCATGCATGAGAGGGTATTAAAAGAAAGTTCATGGGTAGTATAAAAGATAGCAGTGGGTAAAAGGTCGAGCTGTTAAGCTAAATTAGAGGGATAGATGGAAAGATGGATGGCTGTATAGATGTGAAGGAATCAAGTTGAAGTGTAAATGCTGTCAGTATTCAGTATACTGGATTCCTGAGCAGTCGTATTGGTCCTGTATGATTGAGTTAGTAAATAATTCATTCAAACTATTTGGTTACATTTTAAGTAATTAGGCTGCTTTGTGACCACTATAAAGGTACTTTCTATATGTGTGTAGTATGAATGTAATCCAAACACACTGTTTTTACCATGTTGTCATCGTCATGTGACCTACCAGCATAAGTTGCGTTGCTTCACTGCCATTCACAACTCCTCTCCCATGGCCTCATGAGATAGTAAAGTATCCACTGAATGTGCACTCAAGAATCCCACTGGAATTAAAGTCATCTGGGTGCTTTTCGCTGTTTTGTGAATACTGTGAATCCGGACATGGTTTTCACCTACCGTGTCCACCTTTTTCCTGAGTAACTGATGAGCACCATGATGGATTCTTACTTCCGTTTGGATGCTGTCATGTTTCAGTCTCCATCGAAATCGATGTTAAACTGAATGAATCAAACTAAGTTAATTCAATACAACTTTTAAATATATATTAAATATAAGAGGGTTGAGCTGTGCTGCTTAAAGGGATACTCCACCCCAAAAGATATTCAGATATTCAAAAGATTTAAGATATTCAGGATGAAAACCGGGAGGCTTGTGACTGTCCCATTGACTGCCAAGTAAATTACACTGTCAAGGCCCAGAAAAGTATCCATCGCCAAAATAGTCCATCTGCCATCAGTGGTTCAATCTCAATTTTACGAAGCGTCAAGAATACTTTTTGTACGCAAAGAAAATAAAAATAACGACATTTATTCAACAATTCATATCCTCTCTGTCTCTCTGTGTCAGCGTAGCGCCATTTTGAAAAGCATCCGACGGACGCAACGTGCATACGCTATTCTCTGTCATCAGTTCCAAAGACAAACGAAGCTTTTACGGGTTTGGAACGACATGGGGATAAGTGATTAATGACAAAATTTTCATTTTGGGGTGGAGTATCCCTTTAAGTTAAAATACTGTGTGTGAAATTATAAAATAATGTGTGCTCCTAACATTTTGTGGACAAAATCCCTTGAATATCATCCCAGTGGGGAGCTGTATGTAGGATATATGTGCTGATCTGTTTTCAATGCAGCGAACTAGATGAGTTGCTGCAAAAAGACGGTCATTGCAACACAGTGTGACACTATGGCGTCATGTTTTTAAAACCACTTTTATAGGTTTAACTTTATATTATTGGCTCAGAAAATGTTAAATTGATTAGAAACATCAGAGACCAGAAATGTAAAGCATCATTCCAGAATGAGTCAAGCAAGACTTCTGCGTTCAGGAAAAAGGTGGATAGTAAAGAAGTATGCAATTTTAGTGGCAACTACTGTCTTTATTAGTGTGTCATTGAATCACTCAACTAACCGTTTCATTCAAACACTCATTCATTCAGTAATGAAACAAGGTATATTTTGCTTGTTCTGTATGACACTGAAATAGAAATAATATTGCTTAAAAAATATGTGACAATATATTTCATTTTCATTTTTAAGGTTTTGTCCCTTACTGTGTCCCCTCCTCTGCTCTGCTGTCACTATTTCAGACAAGCTTTCTTCCAGTTGCACCATACAGCACAGTCTGGATTCTGCAAATTGAATTCCGGTGCAGCTCCCATTATTTTGAGCTCTTTATTTGTGCATGTCTGCATGTTGAAGCAATGTCTGAGCTGCATTCATATAGATATCAACATCATCATTTAGCTCGATGTGATTCTGCAAGTGTGACCACACTGCTACTTTCATTCTCTTTGTTCACTGTGGTCTGCGTCAGAATCTCCACATCCAGGCTTTCACTAAAATCAAACCATTAACCGAAACCACTCTGAAAACCTCAACATATTGCATCCAATTAATTTTGATTCACCAATTTTAGCTCATGTGCTGAATAAATGATTCTGTACTGTATTTGTGTAACTGATGTTGGTTAATGGCAAATTTTAAATAGGCCTATCTTTCCCATGGATGCCAGTGTTTGCATATTTTGCATAAACATAACTTTAATACATTGTTTGTGACTTATTTAAAAGTTCAATATTTTACCTCATTTTAATTTTTTGTTTGTTTGTTTATTCTTTTTTGCCACTGACAATGTTAATAAAGGTAATCCTAATATGAGGCACTCTTGGGACTGTACGTGTTGAAAACACTTGTCGAAATGAATTATCCCCTGAAATGCAAAAGTTAAGTCTGAAAATTAATTAAGTCTGAGCAGAATTGGATTTTTTTTTTTTTTTTTTTAATTAATTAATAAAATAAATGCAAAAAAAAATCTCCTTTGACTTTTATCTTTGGATGCTCATATGTACCAACGGCTTCATTTGACTTACACAGCATTTAATGAGCTCTGGCTTTGGTATTCTGAGCAGTCCCAGAGTGGATGCACTTTTGTGTGTTTTGATGATTAGAAAAGTTCTAGAAATAGCTCCACTATATCAAACGGGCTAGAATAAAGCCGCCGCGGCGTTCTTGGCCGAGAGGTCTGCTGCTTTCGGAAGAAAACCACGGAGGTGATTGTGAATGGGCCTATTGTTTTTCGAAATGAAAGCGGACACAGCCAAAGCTCCGGTACTCAGGCAAAACAAGCCGCTGTGTGTACACGAGCCTTCTTCACCTTCGACTCTCCCCCTCAGATGTGCGTCCCTCGCGCCCCTTCACCTAAGAAAACACAGAGAGATGTCACAACCTGAAAAGAATGAGAACGGAAGAGAGAAGAAGAGAGAAAAGGCCTTGATAATTAAGACACCAGCTGTCACGGTTTGTTCTGGAACCCACCAAGGTGGTGTTTAATGTGACAGAGGATTGACGTGCGGCTCCGGTGAGCCCACAGTGGCCGCTGAACACTGAGTGGTGAGTGGGTGTAGTATATGTGCAAAGATCCAGCTGAGTATATGTTCTCGATGCTATCATTATATTACCAAAGAACATTCTTGGATGTGTTGCTGTTATTAAACAAAAAAACCTGTGAGAAGGTTTTTTTGAACCTTTGAGATAACAAGCACATTAGTAGGAGCATCGCACCTCTCAGACAACATCACCTATGTATAATTTCTTGAAATACAGCATCTGCATTTCTCCAGAGCAGATTTTTCTCATTGAAATTCTTCATGTGTCACACAGCATTTAATGGGCATCTTGATGATTACAGATCGGAGGCTGGGAGTTCCCCAGGTGTGTAATTGCACTTCTTCTTTTCTTTTCTCTACTGTGGAGGAGTTTGAATTAAAACAGAATCCATTAAAAAATAAGGGCGAAAAGCCTCCGTTTAATCATTTTTTATTATTTCTAGCCCGCTGTCCTATAGAGTCTTCTCTGACCATGTGTGTTTCCCAAGCCATATTTTTCTTTGTTTATATATTTGTTGATTTAAGGGATTTGGCTGAACTGGTCTGAAGAATATGGTACTGTTCCCTCCCACTGTTTATGACAGTTATTCCCAGAGGACCGCAACTCATTTTTGGAAGCATGTAGTGTAGAGATGGGGCCATCTCATCTCAGTCTGCAGAAACTCCTCTGGGGCTAAAGACATTGTCAGGTACCCTCCAGCTGACCTTCGCCTGGTCTCTGTGTACACGGCTCTACTCTCCTCCTTTAACGCGGCAAGCGTGAACTTCCGTCGGGAATCCTAAGTGCGGGCTAGAAAATTCAGTCAGGTTCCGACCTCTGTGCCAAAATAGACGTCAGACCATAGTTTATAATACAAATGCTTGTTTATATTTATTATAATTATTCAATATTACTTAACAAATAATTACATTAATTTTGCAACTGCAATTAAACAGCTATAATATATAACAGCATTCATTTGGCTGGAAAATTATGAGATACAATGCCATAGGCCAAATGCTGACAAAACACCAGATAAGACATTATATCGATCAGAGTCAGAGAAGCTTTATTGTCATTTCAGCTCTATAGAGCATGCACACAGCGAAACAAAGCAGCGTTCCTCTAGGACTATGGTGCTACCTAAGATAGCGCACAACAAGTATTACAAAAACAAACTACATCATTTAGATCATTTTAAATAGACAATAACAAGAGTTACATAAGAACTAAAAGAAAAGCGCTGGAAAAATAAGAACAAATAGAATTTGAACATTTGAATGCTGACTTCACAAGACCGCATAAAGTGCAATTGTGTGTACCAGATTATAAATGAATTTGCTACAGCAATCAGAAAATCAAATGCTTTCCTTAAAATGGATTACAAGATCAACAAATGTAAGATTTTCTGTGGAAATGCAGCACTGTGTGGACCAAAATAATAAATGATGATTTCATCAAGTAGCTAGAGCAAGTGTTGTCTTGTGACATTTGTTTGTTACTTTGTTAAAATGATTGCATTTTCATTCTAAAAGAGATATGGAGGGTTCTGAAGTTGCCCTACACTGCACTGTAAAAAAAAGAAAAATCTGTAGTTTTAACAAAATAATTTTGGCAGCTGACAATTTAAAATTTTACAGTCTAAAACTTTAATTTACCAACAAGAAAATGTAAACCAGTAAATTCAACAACGCACACTGCTATTAAAATCTGTTTTGTACCTTTAACATACTGACAACCACCGTAATAATGCAGGTGGTAAAAGAGAAAGCCACATGAAGAATCAAAGATCACAAGTAGCTTCGCCACAAGCAGAAGTATACAGTATACTAATATAGAAGGTGCACAGAGTCATTCATGCAAACACAAAACACCATCATGGTAACACACATGATACTTAAATAATGCAATAAACTTTCATTAAACAACAGAAGATGTAACATAAAGTCCAAATGTACATAACTGATAACAAAAACTATTAAAAAAACATGATTATTTAAACAAAATACTTTCAAATGTGGAGTGTCACGCAGGGAATTCTGGGAATAACAGTTTACAGTTTTTGACTGTAAATTATACATTTATTTATTCTTTTTTTTTCTTCTAAAAACTGTACCTTTAAAAGCATTTTACTGTAAAATTACATGAAATGTGTGTTTAGATCTTTTACGTTTTTTCCCTGTATATAGTATGGTAACAGTGTTAACCTATTCACTTTTTTTCTTCGTAGCGTTTTTACAAAAATTTTCAGTTAAAATTAACATTATTTTTTACAGTGTGTAAAATGTGGCAACCCGCAATTGTTACTGTAAACATCTATTTCTACCTGATTTAACACATAAAAAACGGTGATATTAAATAATATTTTTGACTGAAATAAAACTAGTTAATTTAGATCCCATTTTAGTTACCATTTTAGGTTATAATTTTTTTCAGTGCATTAAGGCACTTACTGTACACTCTCAGAAATAAAGGTACAAAAGTTGTCACTGGGGCGGTACCTTTTCAAAAGGTACACATTTGTACCTATTAGGTTCAAATATGTACACTTTAAGTATAATAATACCTTTAAGGTACCAAAATGGACCCTTTAGGTACAAACATGTACCTTTTGGAAAGGTACTGCCCCAGTGACAGCTTTTGTACCTTTATTTCTGAGAGTGAAGATGTATTTAAAATGTATATCAGTCAAAACCTATATTTAAAACCTAGAATAGGTTAAAATCTAGAATAACAAAAAAAAAAAAAAAATGCATTGTTCAAAATCATGATAAAAATAATTTGGGAACTTTCTGGTGAAAGTGAATGTGATGAATTCACAGTTGGTTAGAAGTACAATTAATAATAAGTGAAGAAAAGGCCAAGCAGCTTTTGTTTGATATTTTGTTATCTTATGCAATGACATTCATGCAGATCTTTTCTGCTTTATTTTAAAATACATCTGAATGAAACAGATTATCGGAAAAGAAAAAAAAAGGTAGGGTAGGGTCTTGGTTCTCTCTAAGATTGTTGATTGAAGGCATATCTGAATGCAAGCTTGGCAACTAAATAATTGGAAAAAGTAAATTTTTAATTAATTCTCAAAAGAGATATACTGTAACAAATACATTCAAATCAAAAGGAGAAGAACTCCAAACATTCTAGCAATGGCAAATCTGTAGATGTATTTACAGGTATTTTTGAGATGTGTAACTACAGTATAAAGCTAACATTCCCATGATAAGGTTTTGAGGTTGGGACTTGTTTCGCTAAAATCAATGCCTTGTTTAGTCTTAACTGACAGGGTCTCTGATTGGGTTCAGAACCAAGAATTATCTTTTCAGTCAGTGAGTAAAACAACCAAACAAACCTTGCAACCAAAACCTTCTTTCGATTATTTTTCATTTCAGTGCAACCTTATTTTTAATTACTGTATGAAATAAGTACTTTTAAAAATATCTTTTCTAACAGTCTATAGATTTTGTATAAAACCAGCATGGAGCAATATTGCAGCTCTACTTCTGACAGCTTAATCCTACTTTGTACACATAAATTATGCATTTATATTCACTACTGAATATAAGACTTTGGCCATTAGTATTTTTCAGATTCCATTGTAGGTAGGTTTCTTGAAGCGTCTTGGAGACGTTGCCACAGTTCTTCTGGATTTAGTCTGTCTCAGTTTTTCTGTTTCTTCGTGACGTACTGGATGATGATGAGCTCAGATCTCTGTGTGGAGCACTGAATGTTGTCAGACTCCTTGTGCATACAAAAATCGCACTGGATTATTACAGTTAATGGTAAAAAGAATGTTTGGAAATATAAAGTGATATTCCCTGCTGACACTCTACAGCAAAAGATAGAAATAAAGTCCGTTACACACACTTAAATCTTAGAGTTTTCTTTTTAGAGAACAGCTGAAGCCAAGAACATCTGTGCCCATCTGTGCTATTCACCCTGCAGATAAGAGACTCCTTTGCAGCGGTGGACTCAGGTGCACAGGAACAGTGCACTATAGATTTTCATCATCTCTGTAGGCAGACCTCAGGCCGTGCCCATTTAAAGGGCATTCTGGTGGGCAGACATTCTGGAGCAAACTAGTAACAGCATGTCTCCTCCATGTTGTTGTTTGTCCACAAAGAGACTGTTTGATCATCTCCACAGTGACAAATGGCACAATTACTGGAGGGAAATTGTATTTTGATTTAACTGGACTGTTAAAATTTTATTAACAAAAGCATTATTTTCTGTTATACCTACTCTGGATCCTACCGTTATCCCTTTTCCTTCAAAAGTGGCTAACAGAAAAGGGGCTTTTTCCTTGCAGGGAATAGAATGACCACTTCAGGATAGACCTCCTCTCGTATCTCTGGGATTAGCACAGTAGTGAGCATCAGGAATCCTTTAGTACATGGATTAGCGTAGTCTTTACTGGCAGACTTTAACTTGGTATCTTGAAGATAACAAAGATTTGTCATTTTAAGTACGTGAGGAAATCTGTGTGGAATCATATGCAGTACTAAGACCTAGGATAAGTTGCTAAGCTAAGTGAGATAAGCAAGCAGTAGTTTATTGAAGCTAATTTAATTTCTATCAAGCTGCCTGATTCCTTACTTTCTGCCTTTTGTCTTTGAAAAAAAAGGAGTTTGCAGCTGACATGTTTGAATATTATAAGACCTTTAGAATATTACAAACTGCATGATGACTAGTCAAATGTAGCCACTTACATTTTCACCACAACAATAAACATAGACCTGTTTTTTTAAAGACTGATGCCGTTGACAGCATGAAAAGTCATTTACTCAAAACTTCTTTCTTCCGTGGAACTCAAATGGAGTTATAGCAGTCCAAGCTACTTTTTTAAATGCAATGAATGTGAATGGTGACCATGGCTGTCAAGCAAGATTTTCAATAAGTAATTACATATTAGGCTGTTCCACCTCCTTGAAGAAAAGTATCACGTGGCATCATTTGAATATAGAAGAATGATGGGTTATAAGTTCTTATTTTTTTCAAGATCAACAGCCACTGATCTCCATTTTCAGTGTATGGAAAAGAGCAGTTTGAGCTTAAAAAAAAAACATAATAATTAAAAAATAAATAACTAGGTTCTTGGTTTGGAATGGCATGAAGGTGAGGAAATGAAGACAGAATATTAATTTCTGAGTGATTAGCTGTCTGCATGGACTATTAATGCTGTACAGTATATTCCTGCTGAGGAATAAACAACATTTTAATCCAGTCTACCCTTACCAAAAAGTAGTAGCCTATACTTCAAGTTTATTTTATTAAATATACTTAAGTAAAGTATATTTTTAAGTATACTTTATGTAGCAAGTATACAAATATCAGTGTACTAGTAGTATACATGTAAGTGTACTATTTCAATACTCATTGGGACTAAATTGGCCCACTTTCTAGTATATAAAAGTATACTTTTAAGTATACTTTAAGTATAACATTAGTAAACTTTGAGTACAGAACTAGTTTACATCAATGTTTTTAGCTTGTACTGCAACTATACTAAAAGTGAACTTATAGGTATACTGATAGTTTACTAATTAAATACATGTAGTAGCATGTTTAGTACACTTTGAGGTATAGTCTCAGTAAACTACTAGATTAGTAGTTTTATACTGCAAGTATACTCGGAAGTTTTCTTTAAGTTAACTTTACATAGTATACTGCACTATGTCCCTATTTAGGTATTAATTTGTATATATATATATATATATATATATATATATGAATATCAGAACATACATTCATCAAAACATTAAAAGAAAGAACAGGGTATATGCTTGTAAACAAAAACATTTTATTCTAGCTTCATGTATTCTTTTTTTAAACACTTGAATGTGGGTAAGTTTCGGAAATAAAAAATAGAGAAATAAACATCATTTTGAACAAAAAGCTGAAAAAAAGACTATGAATTGGATTCAGAATGATAATCAAAACGTAGATGGAGTCGATCAACACCCCAAAGCTTGACAGTCATTATTACCTCTTCATTGGTTGACATTTTAGTCCATAAAGGTACACAGTTTTGATGCTGTTTTATTTCTGATGATTGTGGAAGCATCTGTTGTTTCAGTTTCTACTTCACTTGTGTATTTTTTTTTTTTTTTTTTTTTTTTGGAAATTCTGTACAGAAGATGTGTAATAGCTCCTCCTACCATATAACAATGAAAGCACGTCATGATTACATCACAACGCTCGCTGGAGGCAAAACAAAGGGAAAACTGTAATTAAGTATATTTCTGAGAAGTACATAAAGCCCATTTCTGAGAATTAGACTAAAATACTTTCCTATTTTTAGTTTAAAAGAAGTATATTAATAGTACACTTGAATAAACTTCTTTTCTGTCTCAGTGCTTTTACATTCTGTTGCAAAAGAATTGTGTTCCCCGAGAAAGTTTGTGGAAAACTTTTGCAATGGAAATAATAAATAATACAAAGATTTTTGATTTATGTTTTACACGAAAATACTATTTCAGTCTTTCTACTTTAAAAAATAAATCATGTTTAATTCAATGTGTTACTTGCCGTTTCTTTGCAATTATTTGTAAAATTTACTAGCAATTTCTGAGTGAAAAACGCAATGTTTCTTGGGAAATCACAATACCTCCCCTAGTGAAAAATAAATATGCTAAAATGTATTTTAAATACATTTATTTAATGCTAAGTATACTACATTTACACATTTATGTTCTTAATAAAATACCCTATAATTGTACTTTTAGTATACTAAACTGTTATACTTTAAAGTCTGCTAAACTGGAAAAACTAATTTTGTACTTAATGCACTTTAATTGTGCAGAAGTGCTGAAGTCCAACTAAAGATATTCTGAAGTATTCTATATTTGATTGGGCTAAAGTGGAACTATTGCAAGTACTTCAGGTACAAAGATCATAAAATCCTCATCAATAGTGACATTAAAACACATTTTATTATTAATATTAAGAAATGTGTATTGTGCATAAGTAGTACTCCAAATAAAGTTGAATTATATATTTTTTTTTCTATCAGTAAGTCTTGAGTGATATGTCAGTAAATATGTTAATAGATTTGAACTATCCTTAGTATGAAATAAAAGTATTTTAATTATACTACTTTTTACTAGGGTCTGCAAGAGAATTCAACTGTTTTACAAGCCAAAGCAAATGTTTTGCAAACGTTTCTCAGGTGAATGCAATACTTCTGCAAGAGAATGCAAATGTTTTATGAGAGAACACAATATTATTTATTTATTTTCTCTTTTTTTTTTCAGAGAAATGCAGTTTCTTGGGAAAATGCAGTACTTTTGCTAGAGTATGCAAAAGTTTTACAGGTGACCACAAAAGCATTGAAATATATTCCCCCCCCCCCATCTCTTTCTCTACCCCCCCCCCCCCCCCCCCACCCGCAGCTATTTGACTCCGATAAATAGCTTCTGATAAATGCATAGTCGGACTTGTATACACTGTATTGATACCACAATTCAGTTTTTAAGGCATTTTTCAATAAATCCAACAGGCATTGTGCTTGTGTTTTTGGAGGACTATAACACATCCAGACACAGTGTTGATGGTCACTGAGGGACACTGCTAAATGAATCTGAAAGTTGATGGCAGATGCTCCATAATGCCGGCCAAATATGAGCGTAGCCATTGGGAGACTGGCCTCTCAGACCTGAGCCGCATGTGTGGAGGCTGGTAGCCGTTCACCTTCAGTCTGTTTGTGCCAAAGATGGCGTCTGACCTGGTCATGTGGAAAAGTGTGAGTGAATCTCAGCAATAACTGTAACGGTGAATAGAGGAGAACCACGTCTCTTTATTCAGCTAACCTGATTACACCGTTTCCCCGCACCGACAGACACTCGGCGTAATCTGAAAGCAACACCTGTGCCTCGCTGCAATGCAAATAAATGGAGCACTAAAGAGCTGGAGATGGACCAATAGGATTTGAGGAGGCTACTTGCTCAAAGGTGACCTCTAGGGATTCCAGAATACAGCTCCGCTCGTCCAACAATGGCTTCAAAGGCTCTTTCGCCAGCGGATTCTCTCAGAATGTTGACTTTGTCTTAATCTGTGTGCTGTGAAGGTGATGAAGACAAGGAGGAATTTTGTATACATAAAAGCAGGTACAACAAAGCAAAACATTACACGGGCGCGATGATCACTACTCACAGTCTTCCTACGCATCTGAGAAACCCGTTATTGAGCGAGAGGCATCTGTTTCCTCCGGAGAGGCTCTTAGATCAGGTAACGGGAGTCCTAGTCATGGTCATTTGATCCTGTCTAGTCTAGGCTAATTTCTAGCCAACTAAGTAGCCCTGGGTAGCGAGACAAAGATCTATGGTAGTCCCATTGAGTTTAAAGACCCTTGCCCTACCTGATCATAGTCCTCTGAGCTATCTGAGCACAAGATTAACACTCTGTCTAGGCTAAGTGCACTTTGTCACAGTGCTGAAAAGAGGAAAAGGAAGGCAGGCAGCAGTACGCCATAAACATGTTTTATTGCATCGCACAGAGGCACATCTACAGACTGCATGGTTTTAATTAATGGTCACTGTGCTGGCGCCCATACCGAGTATTAGTATTAAGACGTCGCATTGTAGGGAAGTTTGTTCAGTAGAAACAGATGGAAGATTTTTAATTTCAGTTGCATCATTGCATTTGGATTCAGTAAGATTTTTTATTTATTTTTTTTGGTTAGTTTTTGAATGTAGTCACTAATGCTCACCAGGTCTGCAAGGCTGAATTTTGGCTGAATTGAAGCCATTACTCCAGTCTTCAGTGTCATGATTGTTCAGAAATCATCCTAATATGCTGATTTGGTGCTCAAGAATGTATATTTTATATGTGTTTTCATTCACTGTATACTTTATTGACTGTGACAGAAAAACAGAGTAACGTTTATTTTGTGTGATAAATGGCTGTAGCAGAGGGCAGGAAACAGTGAGATGATATAATGGAAAAGCATCTGTAAAAGTCAGGGTTTAGGATACAATGAAAAATACATATAAGTCAGGTCGAGGATACACTTCAAAGTCTCCTCAAAGACAGAAAGATGGCAGCACATAAAACTTTCATAAGCACTTTAAAACTTAGATTAAAAAAGGCCAGCAAAACAAAAAAGAAGCTCTTAGATGGATAACTTGTCATATGTAACTTAAACCACATTTTTCCAGCAAATCCCTGAAATATGTATAGTTGGATCAGAGTCCGATGCCACCCCATGTCCATCTCTTTCTGAGGCTGGCACATTTCGATAGCATTTCATGAATTATAAAACAGTGGAACGATGAAATTGAAAGGCAATAGTTTTTCTCTGTGTTTTATTAATTCTCAAATCTCTGACCGTGTTCAATAACCCGGGATCTATTCCGTAGGCGCGACTTTGAGAGAAAAAGAAAAAAAAGCTCTTGAATCCTGCCTGAAGGGTGCAGGAATACGTCGGGGATATTTTTGTGGCTGTGTTCTGTCAAAGCCAATAGATTTGCACCTGTAACTGCTGCTACAAGAGCCTCTGGAACAATTAGAGCACAGCAACATTGATTGAGATTGAGGGAGCCTCGGAGTCTGTTGATCACACCTGTAATTGCTGCAAGGGGGCTTTTATTAAACTGTTCAGACATTTCGGTGCCAAGAGTCAAAAACGTTAGTTTGCAATGAAACTTAAACCCTTCCACAAAGCTCACCAAGCATGCACCAAGGCTTCACAGCAGTGTGGCTTAGCATGTGGAAGAATAAAAGAGGTGTTTAATAATAATAAATTATATAAAAATGATTGACTTATATTTATAGATTAATCTAAATATTTTAATAATTATTTATATTTTTATGCTCTTAATATGAAGAAACATAAATAAATAAATACGATTTTATTGTGCAAAGTGCAAGTAAATGACAAAAAAAAAATTATTCAAATGTATCTCTAGTCTCAAATCTTGTGCATATTTGGACTCTGAATTATGGATGTTTCCAATGCACAATTTATTCAATTGCAAATTGAGGTTCTGATTGAAAAGTTGAAAGTATCTGAGCATAATAAATATCCAATTAGAGTGAGTTTGTGTAAAATGTCCAATATCTTATGTATATGCAAATCCCGTCTGTGGAAAGCTTATTTCTGTTGATGACAGCATATTTTAATTTATTTGTGGGAAAAAAATAAATAACAGAGAGGGTCAGCTTTCTAAAACTCTAAAACCCAGTATCATATCATGCATTTTTAATGGGTTAGTGATACGATTAGAATTTCACAGGGCTGAACATCTCGCACATGTTTTATTTTGATTGACAGCTACAAATGTACCAAACAACTGACTCACTTGTGGTGAGGACAACAAACTTGAGATTGCACTTTCTGTTGCAAGTGTAACTGTAGTAGGAGTGTGTCTTAAATAAATAAATAAATAAATAAATAAACGAGAGGCCATATTTACTGGCTGGAATTGTTTTTTAAGGGCATTTTTTATAAATCATTAAAAAAAAATAGTGCATGTTAATAAATTCTGCAAGAATACATTTAAACAGTGTCCTGTAAATAAATAAATAAATAGATAAATAAATTCATACATACATACTATTTTGTCTATATATCTTTTTCCAAAACTATATTCTCTATCCAGGAAGAAAAACACTTCTGTGCTTCCTCTCTCATGACCTTTTAAAACGCCTATTTTTTATATTTGTAATTGTGTGTCCTTCTGGATGCCCCATATACTGTAATGAAACATTTCATCAGGGCCGGATCTTAGTGTCCTTGTGAAATGGAACAAATAGCCTCACAATTTACAAAGCTCCTAAACTGTTAAGGTACATTTTGAATCTAACAGTTCTTTATCAGGCTCTGAACATTTATATTACCACTTTAAGGTCAAATTACAATGTCTGAAAGACTAAATGCTTTATACATAGCCAATTCATAATATCTTGTTAGGCATAGTTGGCTCTGAAATTTGATATATGTTATTATCGATGAGCAAACATTAGAAAGACTACTTTGCAGATCAGTTGATTCAGTACAACTCGGTACAATTCAGTACAATTTGGGGCAACTTTTTAAGAAAAACCCTGTCACAACATCCATCCAAGTGAAGAACACTCTCCAGGATGTAGGCGCACCACTGTCAAAATCTACAATGAAGAGAAGATTAGAGAGCAAATACAGAGGGTTCACCACAAGGTGCAAACAAGGCCAGATTAGACTTTGCTAAAACACATCTAACAAAGCCAGACCACTTCTGGAAAAGCATTCTTTGGACGGCTGAAATTAAGGTTAACCTATACCAGAATGACGAGAAGAAAAAAATATGGAGAAGGCTTGGAACAGCTCATGATCCAAAGCATACAACATCATCGGTGAAACATGGTGGAGCTGTGTGATGGCATGAGCGTGCATGGCTTCCAGCACTGGGTTACTGGTGTTTAGTGATGAAGTGACAGAAGACCGAAGCAGCTGGAAGAATTCTGATGTGTACAGGGATATACTCTCTGCCCACATTCAGCCAAATGCACAAAGTTGATTGGGTGGTGGTTCATAGTACAAATTAACGATGACCCAAAACATACAGCAAAAGCAACCCAGGAGTTTTTGAAGGTAAAAAGTAGAATATTCTGCAATGGCCAAGTCAATCTCCTGATCTCAACCCGACTGAGCATGCATTTCACCTGCTGAAGACAAAACTAAGGGCAGAAAGACCCACAAACAAACAACAACTGAAGTCAGCTGCAGCAAAGGCCTGGCAAAGCATCACAAATAAGGAAACCCAATCTTTGGTGATGTTCATGAGTTCCAGACTTAAGGCAGTCATTGCCTGCAAAGGATTCTCAAAAATATAAAAAATGATTATATTTGTTTGTCCAATTACATTTTAACCCCTGAAAATGGGGGGACTGTGTATAAAAATAGTTTTAATTCCTAGCATTTTATGTTATATTTTCATTAAGCTAAATTAAAGCTTAAAGTCTGCACTTCAATTTCAGCTTGATTGTTTAGTTTTAATTCTATTCTGGTGGTGTACAGAGTCAAAATTATGAAAATTGTATCAGTGTCTAAATATATATGGACCTAGTTGTATATATATATAACTAAACAATTTAATAACACTGTAAATAAATACAACAGTTCAAAAGCATGGGTCAGTTTTTTTTTTTTTTTTTTTTTTTTTTTTTAATGCATTTACAGAAATGTATTATGCTAATCCGATTTCAAATAAATGTTGTGCTTTTAACCTTTCAAAGAATCCTGAAAAATGCATCATGGTTTCCAGAAAAATATTAATAAGAGTAACTGTCACGCAGTCGTGGTTGTAGTGAACACGCACCAAGAAGGAATAAACAAAGAGATACTTTTAATGAACATCAACACACATTCAAAACAACATAAATCCGAGACAAAGAAACTCAGGAGAACATAGGGCTTAAATGGAGTGAGACAAATGAGATAATGAAACATAACAGGTGAACAGAATGAACGATGATTAACTAATGAGAACAGGAACTAAAACCAAATAAGGAGGAACTAAACAGGAACACACATGTGACAGTAACATTTAGAACTGTTTTCAACATTGATAATAAGAAATGTTTCTTGAGCACCAAATCAGCATATCAGAAATGTCTTGTGGCACTGAAGACTCGAGTAATGACTACTAAAAATTCAGATTTATCACAGGAATAAATTATATTTGAAAATCTATTAAAATAGAAAACAGTTATTTTAATTTGTAATAACATTTCATAGTATTTCAGTTTTACTGTATTCATGAGAGACTTTACATTTACATTTACATTTATGCATTTAGCAGACGCTTTTATCCAAAGCGACTTACATTGCATTCAAGTTACAGTTTATCAGCTCTTGCTTTCCCTGGGAAAGCAAGAGCTTTTAACAATACTTTTTACAAGTATTTAACAAGACTTTTAACAATACTATAAACTTTAGCACATCTCAAAACGAATATCCATTTTTCATACTGTACATTATAATGTAGCGATGCCTAAATTCACTTGTAGCATTTAAAATGATTGATTTTAGTATGTAGCATTTTATGGCAAAACAGTGTAGAATGCCATTTTCCATTTTTGGGGCCGTGACATGAAAACAATTAGGGCCAGTTAGTGATTTACTAACAACGTGCAAACCAAAGAACACAGACGCAACATCTAATTTACATATCCACCAATGCAATATACCAAGCGCAGCTCAAATTAGAGCAGTCGCAAATAAAGAATAAAGAAATAAAGAAGCCATAGTACGCTGAAAAGATAACCACAGGCCAAAAAATGCTACAAGTTGCAAGAAGTTTTGATAGACCTGGTATTGTGTGACTCCTAGTTGAGGGTTCCAAGTCGTCTTTTATTTCCTGAAGCAAATAAAACATAGCATGGCTTGGCACACTATATTCACTATATATGCATGTAAATAGAACGCCAAATAAAAACAAAAACTTATGGTATTGATATGCAAAAATGGACTTTGGCGTGTATGTGCTATGCCAGGGGTCACCAAGTTCAGTCCTGGAGGGCCGGTGTCCTGCAGAGTTTAGCTCCAACCCTAATCAAACACACCTGAAGCAGCTAATCAAGGTCTTACTAGGTATACTTCAAACTTCCAGGCAGGTGTGTTGAGGCAAGTTGGAGCTAAACTCTGCAGGACACCGGCCCTCCAGGATCAAGTTTGATGACCCCTGTGTTACGCGATGGGTAGGATTAGGGTTGTGGGGTAGATGCGTATCATATGTACTCAAAAACTGCGTATCATATATATATATGCCAAAACTTTCGTATCATATGCACACAAAAACTGCGTATCATATGCACGCCAAACATGTGTGTATCATATACGCCAAAGTCCATTTTTGCATATCAATACGAGTTTTCATTTTTATTTGGCGTACTATTTATTTGCATTTTCATGAGACCTGGCTCATTTTCAAGTGCAAAATAGTTTAAGCCATGCTTTTTGTGGGGGCGTTAAATAATGGTGCAAATACCAGTAATTTGACGAGCGCAAACGTTAGTAAAGCGCGTTGTGTGCGTGATTCATTTGAATAGGCCTACTCTCCTCTCATAAATTTTGCATCTGAAAAGAAAACTCCTAGAAATGCATATTCAATAAGGTCAGGTGCAAAAATTACTGTGTCCATGCCTTTTCAGCACTAATGCTTCACTGCGTGTCTTTAGTAAAACCTGACAGTACTATTTTAACACCAAAAGACGGTTTGCGCTGGCGCTGGCCCTTGATGACCTAATAGAATTAACTAGAATTCTAAAATCAGTACATTCCTTCTTCAAATGTGTGATATTATTGGAGTTAGTGACCAAAACATAGGGTGTGGTGTTTTGTTTTTGGAGGGGGTGGATATGCCCCAAATGGCCGGTCGGCAACCCTGCCCTGTATTTCCTTGGTTTTAATGATTGCTTCTTGGACAAGAAAACAATGATCCTCCAAGGGAACGGAGAGGATTGCAAGTGGCTAAGATCAAAGCGTGATGGGCGGCATGTGGTTTGGGTAGCTGTGAGTCACTAAAAGAGATGTTGAGTGTTGTCCATTTCGATGAGATTTATGTAAAGCAATATGTCTAATAGGATGCTCCACACTCGTCCTCTCACCAAAAGTCCCTTTCATCTTGTTTTATGATTAATCAAATAATGTTTGTGTGTGCGGCCTCTCGAATGGAGTGAGGGTCATTGTGAGTGTGTGCTTGTGTGTTGTATATTCTCTAAACACATAAAGACAAAGCACACATCTATGTGTGTGTATGTCCATGTGTCTCTCAGTAAGGGGTGACTATAACAAGCATCCAACAGTCTTTCCACTCTTGTGAAGCCAAGATCAGAGACGTGTGTGTAGCCACTGGTGGCCCCTTAATCCAGGAGAGTCTCTGCAGATAGGTCTGAAAACACTGTTTACCTGTGTTCTTTGTCTTTTTCTCTCCATCCCTCGGGTCCAACATGTACCTCATTGTGTTCATGTATAGAGCATTGAAAATACAGGATTTGCTTGCTCTGTTGAAATAGTCAAGGCTTCTTCTCGTCCATCCAGATGTTTAATGAAATTTGAGTTGCAAAAATTCAGAAATAGGTTTACCATCATCTTGATCCACCCTGATGATCAATGGAGAGAACTCAGGGTTCTTACACCTTTCCCAAATTCAAATTCAAGCAATTTTCAAGCACTTTCAAGGTGCATTTTCAAGATTTTCCAGCACTTTAAACTGTGGTAAATTACATGTTTACACACACACACACACACACACACTTGAGTTTTTCACTTTAAATCAGATGTTATTGTGCTATTAAAAACCACCGGTCTGGATCGCATATAGCATTGCATAATATAAATAGCCAACATAAAGTATATAAATTATAAAAATTATACCACCAGGATTTTTTAAATAAAATATAAGGCTTTTTAAGACCTGCACAAATCAAATAAATACTATATGAGCGGGGAAGGGCAATGTCTATGGCAACATATTAAACCATAAAATGACTGAAAAAAGCATGATTTGCAGTTCAAATACAGTAAATTTAGAGTTTTATAAAGTGACAAACTTTACATTTCAGCCTTTAAAATATTTTTAAGAAATAACTAAAAGGGATGAGTCAGAAGAATAAAGAATAATTTTGTTTTTCAGCGGCTTTGATGGCAGATGATTAATTTGCACTTTCAATAAGCCCTCCTGCTGTTTTTGCTCAGAACAAGCTTTCAAAAATTCAAAAATCAGCCTTCCAAAATCTAAAACATTTAAACAGTAAGATGTCTTGTGTGCTTTAAATTAAAATAATTCTTTACACTTTTGACTCATCCCTTTCCTTTATTTCTTAAAAATAGTTTAAAGGCTAAAATATGAGGTTGTGTCTGCCACTAGGTGGCGCTTTTGGAACTGTATTGATACAGCGGTTTCCCCGGTAACGGCTGTACACAAAGCAGCACTGTGCTCATAAATGATACTTTCAGACATTATACTGTACCAAAGTCTCTTTAAGACAAGTCATGTCACTTGGCAGCCATCTTTGAAATGCCTCTCGAGCATCCAAGTGCAACTCCTATCTCTTTGAATGGGGAAACATCAAATTCTCCAAAACTGTTCACTAAGCTTACAATAAAATTTCATATTTGAAATCACCGAAGAAATCTGATGACAACTGTATCATAAATGTTATTTCTTTTGCTCAAATAGCGTTATAAAAATCTTATTTTTCAGGCTAGATCAGCCAGTGTGCATGTGCAGTCCTGAACGCAAAATGCTGTCTGTTTCTATAGCAACTGGGACTTCTAATGGCAGCTGCAGTTGTGCGTTGACCTTCTCGATTAGTGATTGGCACTTTCATTCAGAAGGCGGGCTTCCTGCGATTGAGCGGGCATATTGAGCATTGAATTTTATCCCAATCAAAACTATACGAGTGACAGGTCTTGGGTATTCTATAGTCTTTGACTGTACGTCGATGAGATGAAATGAAAATGCTAAGGCAGTTGGTTCGCTTGGGTTACACTAATGGGAACAAAAAAGTAGTAGTTATAGCATAAATGTATTCATTGTGTCTCATTCATTTCATATATTCATCATAAAGTGAGATAAAACTAATTTAGTTCAGTAAATAGTAACTTTAGGTTACTGGAGAGATGTGCGATATTGACAAAAATGATATCTAAATATTTTCTGAAATTTTATTGATAATGATAATTAGACAATATTTTGCTGAGTGTGGACAGCTGACTCATACATTTTTTGATATTCTTCATATTCTGTGTGGTCAGTTCACAGCAGTGATAGAAATTAATCTTTTCCAATAAGTTTAAATTGATTTTTACCTTTTATGGGTATTTTTAGCTTGTTTAAAAGTGTGTGGGGTTTTTTTAATACACACTTTTTAATGCAGAACATGAATGCATTTAACCTGCAGTTACACATTCATAACGAATGTTTTGATATTTTAAACATAAAACGTTGAATACTGATATTTACAATTATTTTAAAAATGAAAAGATACTTTAAATGTGAAATTAAAACCGCCAGTAGGTGGCAGCAAGTCATTGTTAATAAGTGAGTCATTAAGATTGAACGAATCATTTAAACGGTTGATTAATTAATTCAAGAACAAAACACAGCATGTTGCTCAGAGATGCAAAACAGTGCTGTGGCTCTGTTTGGAATGATTTTTGTTGGCGAAATAGAGCACAAACAGGCAATACTGTGTCTAAAAAGCAAGTCCCTTTAATATCAGCTTCTTGTTTATTGAACTGTTGTACAAAATCAATATTGTATTTGTAATCATGCTGCTTTTTGGAAGGAAACGGCACTCTTCGCGTGATACTGATTATGAAATTACATAAATGACATTTTCTGCCCCCATATCATATGTGATCGTTCTAAATGCATTTTAAAGCCTGAATAATGCAGTGAAAAAACGCACTGTAAATACGCACGCGCACTAGTCTAATCTTCATCACGTAACATATTCGTGCACTCTGTAAATTAGGCGTGTTTTGTTTGGTTTTTGCAATATACATGATAATGTCAAATCCCACATCGTTAAAACAACAATTACAATATCATCACAGACGATATCGCACACCCCTACCGAGAGACCAGTATGGGCTAAACTAGGTTATAAACACCAACATGACACCAGTAAAGGCGTGAATTTACTGTTATTCTGCAAAATACAATGTAGTATGTGAAACATGACAATTCAAAACTCAGTATACTCACCATAACTTTAATGATAGAAAATCCGTCTGTAAATGATGTTCTGTTGCCCTTCAGCATCGGCTCCGCTCTCTCGCTCTCCCGCGCACAGCAACGGTTTATCTCAGGCGCATGCGTACACGCGTTTTGTGTTTTTTGCTGAAAAGCTTTTTCGGCCAACACAGATTTTTCACTTCTGCTTGATAGATTGGCTGAACACAATTTAATATGTTTGCTGAATGTATATTTTGAATTTTAAATTCAGACCTTGAGCTAAAATTACTACAATGCATTTTTTTTTTGTTTGCACTGTAAAAAAAATTTGTTGTTTCAACTTAAAAAAGTAAGTGTTCGTGCTGCCTTAAAATGTCAAGTTTTGTGAACTTAAATTGTGAAGTTGTCTTAACTAAGAATAAAGCTGAATAGACTAAAATAGACTAAAACTAGTCGGGTTTTACAGTGAACTTGTCATTTTAAATTTTTAAAGTGATATTGTTCATTGCATTTTAGTCTATTCAGCTTTATTCTTAATTAAGACAGCTTCACAATTTAAGTTCACAAAACTTGACATTTTAAGGCAGCACGAACACTTACTTTTTTAAGTTGAAACAACAATTTTTTTTTACAGTGTGGGGTCAATTATTGGAAAGCAATTTGTTGAGCCAATATTTATTTATTATTTATTTATTTAGTTTCCACAATTTTTCAAAATGTTAATATTTTACAGTGTACAAATATCAATAATTGTTTGTTTGTTTGTTTTTAACAAAAAAAAAATTAAATTAAACTACTATGCTGAGCTGTGACAGGCACTGGGAAGCAAGCAAGCAAACAAACAAACATAGAAATAAATAAAAGGTGTCCTCGTTACAGTATAATAATACATTTAAGTACTGAGTAATATTTATTAGCTACATGTACTTACTATATGGTAGGGTTAAGATTAGGGTTTGATTTAGGGTTACTTGCATGTAATTATGCATTTATTGTTATTATAGGCTAATAATGTATAACAAGGACACCTTAAAATAAAACATTAGGACACCTAATGTTTATTTGACAAAGGTTGCTTTAAGATGCATACAAAATGTGCTTTTGCTTGCCAATCATAAAAATAGGCCATGTACGGTTCCAAAAAAACTGTCCATATTTTTAATGGTCAGAGAGTGAGTGAAAAATGGTCTTGTAAAACTAAATTATGACAGCAAGCAAACATCCTTTGAGTACTATTTTAAGCGCCATAAAAGAGTACAATAAGACCCAACTTATTTTACACTCTCAAACAATAGCAGATGTTTTCATTCATAATAGTCCTGCTCCTGTATTTGAATGGGTCCATTTTTCAAAGTGTGTGTGATATTAATCTTGTGCACAAATCTGCGTATAACATGGATTAATCATTTTTTCAATTAAAAGAAATACAGCAAAACCTGTGTTAATCAATACAAGTCATCTTAAATCTCTCTCTCTGTCTCTCTCAGGACTAATAATTCCCGATTGTCCTCAATACACCTAAACTATACCGCTGGCAATGGCAAAGTCAAGAGGAATGAAGTACACGAGACAAATTCGCAATGCCCCAGGCAACAGCTGTGAGCTTAATTGGGTTTAATTTGCCGTTCACTCAATGGAGAGAAAACAGCGCAAAGCTCTGTTTTGAAAGAACTGAGGAAAACGAACACATTGACGTGCTCTTTGACAGGCAGGTTCACTGGGACTGATCGCACGTTCCCAACGCCTGCAAAACACATTTACACTTCAAAGAACACTGAATATTTGTTTTAGATATTTTATTTTTTCTTCCTCTTTTGTTTGTATTTCTGGAAAGGTGACAAAAAGAAACATCAAATCATTGAAGACAGAGAAATTCACTGTAAACAGAGAAAAAGACAAGAGTAAAAGATGCTTCTTCTTTCAGATCATACCTTTATAAAACCCTCCACTTGTATTTTCACAATAACGCCATTTAGATTTTCAGATAGATTGAAGAGCATTGTGGGAAGTCATTCCATTTTTTCATGTTTCTCTCTAAACACTAACTATGGACAATTCAACATGGTACTCTAGAGAAAGAAGACTCTGAAATATCTCAAAAACCACCCACGTCCCAAGAACTATAAACCAAACATGCCTATGAAAACTTCTCAAGCCATATTCAAAGTCCAGATAAACATCTCAGCTCCACAAAAGCTTTTTTATCCGCTATTGAATCTGTTCACTGTGCTAGTCTGCAGAAGAGCCAGTGTCATTTCTAACATCCATATGCTGTAGTCTTCACAGCGGCCTCATAAAGAACCAGGACTGACGTTATACAGCATTCCATAATATCCTAGTCACACATCGATAGGTTGTGTAAGACGGGGGGAAATCATTATGATTAACTTCTTATTCCTTCAAGTTATTTATGCATGCCCATTACAGGAAAACACGCCTAGAGAGACACATTGATCCCATCCTTCCGGAGTAAAAATGTCTTTATTGTATTTCAGCTAAGCAGCTCCTTTATCTTGCTTACAGTATCGACATCAAAGCAAGCCTTTTTGCAGGATGAGAGCTGGTCAGCATTGATGACTTTGATGGGACATGGAGCTGCGAGGGTTTTCTTGTGATCTGAATGCATGTCCAGGCCCTTCTATTGGAATATACTTCTCTTTCTTCTCCTTCTTCTTTTTTAAAATGTATTTACTGCAGCATTTTTCATTGAAAAAAGAATGAAACAGATATAATCGGTTATATGTCTATATCTATATGTCATAATTTATTCACCCTCAAGTTGTTTCAAACCTGTATGACTTTCTTTCTTCTGCTGAACACAAAGAGATATTTTCAAGAATAATGATAACCAAACTGGTCCCCATTGACTTCAATAGTATGGAAAATAATATGGAAAGATGAACTGTTTTCAGTTTACTGGGAGTCAGAGCTCTTTACAGTTCAATGGAAATTAAATTGCTGCTTATTGACATAACTGAGGAGGTCAATAATAAACCTGGAGAACAGTATCTGTTAGCAAAACATGGCAACCCATCTGCAAATATTATATGTGCAAAAAAATCTAAATATTGAGAAAATCGCCTTTAAAGTTGCCCAAATTAAGTTCTTAGCAATGCATATTACTAATTAAAAATTAAGTTTTGATATATTGACAGTAGGAAATTTACAAAATAACTTCATGGAACATGATCTTTACTTAATATCCTAATGATTTTTGGCATAAAAGAAAAAATTATAATTTTGACCCATACAATGCATTGTTGGCTATTGCTACAAATATACCTGTGTGACTTATGACTGGTTTTGTGGTCCAGGGTCACATATATGTACATATATTAAATTTCCATGTATGACATAAAAACAGTCAATATACAATATACAACAATAGCGAGTTTGTCCATTCTGAGAGGTGGCGGGAAGCCAGAAGAGTGGGATAAACTCAAAAGAGAGAATGGCCAGCTGACTTTCCTTATCAGAATTGTGAGATATAATCTCGGAATTGCAAGAATAAAGTCAGAATTTTGAAATATTGAAAATGAAATTTTAAACGCATACATGCTGCTGGTTAAACACAATAAAATGAGTAGACTGGACAGAAACAATCGTCAAAAATGCTTACATTTGCAGCACACACTTCGTATCAGAAAAGGTTGAATTAAGTATTGTCTTTTGTTGTTATGGGTGCGTCTAAAGATTTCTTATGGATCTCAGTACTATGTCGTGTATGAAATAATGTATGTGTACGTGTGTAAAACAACAAACTGACGATTTATATGCTTAATCGTGTAATTGTAAGTTATATACATTATGAGTAATTGTGGCTGGAATAATAATGTAGCTGTAAAAATAGTTGCCTGCTGAAATTGAAAAAAAATATATTACATCTTCATGATTAGATAGACATGGTGAGTTTGTCTTTACTATACATGTTAGATGCGAATCACTCAACCGGAGGTAATCCTGTCATATCGTCCATCCTCTGAGTGAGTACAGGTCGGCCAATCTGGTTTTGTCCGTTAAAGTTAACCTTTTCAAATAACGTGGTCCCGGACAGTGAGGGACCTTATGTATGCAGGTAAAATAGTAATTTCTTCAGTTATTGTTAAAAAAAACAAGCTAACAGACTTCATAGATAACATTAGTGAAGCGGTCAGGGGGATCTTCTGCTACCACCAAAGCTCCGCCCACAGAAAAACGTCAGAATGTTTACTAACAGGAAATTGGTCTATTGTCACAGTCATGTTCTATTTTGGTTTCGTTTTCACTCCTTATGATGTTTCTCTTAGCTTTAGTTCTGATTGTTAATTAGTTTCTATAGTTACAGAGTAGGTTTGCCTGTTCTATTAATTATCCTCATTAGTTCTCCTTGTTACTTAAGCACATGTTTCCTGTGTCCATTGCTCGGTGTCATCTAAGTATGGTGGTTGCGTTTCCTATGGATCTACTCTGTATTCCTTGGATTTAGGATTAAAGCCTATTCTGACTGTGTCTTCATCTCCATGCTCTTGTCTGTATAGTAGCAACCTGTGACACCTATTAGAAATTGGAACAATTTTATATATAAACGTATATGTGAATGTTTACGCATGGGTAATACATACTTGGAGCAGCAAAAAAATTATATTAGAATGACTTCTAAAGGATCATGGGAAACTGAAGACCAGAAGAGTGCTTTGCCATCACAGGAGTAAATTGCATTTTAAAATATTTAAACAAACAGTTATTTTAAATTGTAACAATATTTCACAATTCTACTGTATTTACTGCATTTTCAATCAAATAAATGCTGCCTTTGTGAGCTGAGACTTTCCAACTTAATTTAACTTGCTCACCAAATATGTTTTATTATTTGTGAGTTTTAATTTTGAACCATGGATGGGACAGAAAGAGTGGGAGAGAATAACCACACTGCTGCTATTCCATTCCCACAAAGTCAGATATAGCTCAGTCTTTGCTTTGCCAAACAAGAGGACCTATTTATGTTAATGTGGGTTTGCGGCTCCTGCTTACAGATGGAATGACCAGAATCTACATTTCTAAAAAAGCTTTCATCCTGCAATCAGCCACCCTGCCAAACAAAGACATCAATACACACATCACACACACATTTTACCTGGTTAGTGCAGAATACTCTGACACACACTTTACATGAACACCATTTCATCTTTCTGTTCTTTCATGTGGATAGCTTGTCATGTGGGTAACTGGACTTATTGCTCAACTCATAGTGGAAGAAAATAGCTTATAGGGTCTCTGGTTTGATTTACGGCACATCCGAAATGTTGTGTGATAATTTATCACTGATAGAGGAGGTTTAATATCACTGGTCATCCATCTTCAGATTGTGATGCAGTGGTGCAACATATAACTATAACAGCACATACTGTACAGTATCAAGGCATGATTTCACTGGAACAGATTAAATCATATCTTACAGTGAGACCTACTTCTCTTAGTAAACCTCGAACCAAATATGATTCACATCGAGCCCGAGGCTGTATATTTTGCTGACAGATACTGGATAACAGGAATTGCAGTGCTAAAATTGGATAGGTTTGCATTGACTGACTTCATTCTATTTAAATATCCTGTATCATTTTAGGCTATCATATCTATTTTCTGTCCATGTTGGCCTAAAACTTCAACATGATCGAGGGAGAGAATATAAAGACAAACTTTTCTGAAAATATCAGGAAAACAGAGGATCTGGGAGTTGACATCTTCTTGGCAGCGTTTACTTAAAACTATATTGTCAGTATGACATACAACTACCGGCTCTGCTACATAAAGCAGCCACTAACTGAGATTGATGCAGATGAGTCCTCAGAGCTGCTCAGCTTCTCTTACTTATATTGGGAAATCAGTATCTGATGTAAATTTCTTAAAGAGTGTGTTCTGTTAATGATATTCCATCAGTCAAATGAATGCTGTTAAATGTAGCGATATGATATACTGTAAGCTTATGAATATACTGCCATTGGTGATACCGATATGGCTAATTACAATATAATGGTGAGACATACGTAATATAATTTAATGTAAAAAATGCTGAAATTAAATACATACAGTATATGTGTATTCAATTTATATATTTAATTTATAATTTTTATATACTTATAATTTTTATATATATGTATAAATTATAAATGAAATATATTTACATTTACATTTATGCATTTAGCAGACGCTTTTATCCAAAGCGACTTACATTGCATTCAAGTTACAGTGTTTACATTTTATCAGCTCTTGCTTTCCCTGGGAATCGAACCCATGATCTTGGCGTTGCTAGCGCCATGCTCTACTATTTGAGCTACAGGAAAGCCTATAATATATAATTTATTTGCAAAAACAGATAACTTTTCAAAAATCATGTTTTTTATTATGTTATCATGTTTTTATTGTGTTTTATTGTATTGGTTAGCTGCATTTTCTTTAGTTATTTTTTTAACCTAATCAAAAGAACCCAACTGCAGTTTAATTGAGATTAAGTGGAAGGCACAATGAAAAAACATGATTTTTGAAAATTGTTAAAAACAGTTATCTGTTTTTGCAAATGAACTCTTTATATATAATATAATACTAATATATATATATATATATATAATACACACACACACACACACACACACACACACACTCACGCATGTTCGTTTTTGTAAAAAGTGGGGACATCCCATAGGCGTAATGGTTTTTCACCTAACCCTACCCCTTACAGGAAACTTTGTGCTATTTCAGATTTTCAATTCACTCCATTCTGTGTGATTTATATGCGTTTTAAAAAGTGGGGACATGGGGCAATGTCCTGAAAAGTCACCTTCTCCTTGTAATACCGATATCATACCCTTGTCATTATACAAATCTATGTCCTGATTTGTCACAAAAACGCGCACACAAATGTGTGTGTGTGTGTAATAATATGTACTATATACTTCTTTTTCAGGATTCTCTGTTCAAACTTTTGAACAATTCCATATATATATATATATATATATATATACCCATTCAAATATATATAGAAAACTATACACACACACACACATTAAAAAAAATAAAAATAAATATTGGCTTAGATATGCTGCAATTCTGCCATATTCCTCAGTCTGTGAAAAACCCCAAGATCCAGCTGAGATGAGTTTGAATGCATTCTATTGATTCACCACGTCAAAAGGTCAAAACAAGAAGTCCAATGTCTTCTCACATGGAGAGAGAGCTCAGAAACCCCGCTGTGAGATTTGGCTCTGGTGTTTGTGCCATTGTGTACGCAAGACCAAACAAGCCCTTACAAATGTCATCTCTCCTTTATTCCCAATAAAAGACCAAATGCTCACACACAAGAGGGCCACCAGGGAAAGCCACACACACATTCTGTTACTTACAATGAAGATGACATATCTTCATCTCTAGAGATTTACGCATATTAACTACACATCCATAAACTTTTTCATAATTTTTTCAGGTGTTGATATTGTATTACAATGTTGCTGCTCACATGTACCATCTAGAACATTAATCGCTGTGTTACAGGACGAACAAGACGTGAGACGTGTGGATCCATTTGCAAGGCTTTTATTCAGAGACGTGGTCATAAAGCAGACACAGTTCTGACAATGGCAAAAAGATACAACACTGGCAAGACAAAGAGTAATCCTAGGACGAGTGTGGGTCTTCGATCAGCTAACGGAATCCAGACAGCTTGACAAAAGGGGTAATCTGTAAACACAAACATTTGTCCAGACAGGAGTGAACAGAGTCCAAATGGCAAAAAGATAGGGCAATCCGAAATTCACAGGCAAGGATCTTCACACAGGAAAACAGGCAAGGCAAGACTAGACTAAACTATGAACTATGAACTAGAAACACGGAAAAGCTCCATAAAGTAGCTATCCCTAGAAGAGTGATAAATGCTAAACAATACTCGGCAGTGAGAGAGAGGAAGTCCATGGCTTATGTAGGGTGGGTGATTGGTTACAGCTGTGGTTGAAATGGATGATGGGAAATCTAGTCCAGGGTGTAGTGTTAACAGTCGGTGTAGTGTAGAGTCCATGTGGAGAGTAGGTGACCTCTGGTGGTGAGTGAACGGAAGTTTATAGACCGGATTCGTGACACTCTAAATCTGATATTAATCACAGATATTAAAAGAATAGTTCATCAAAAAATGTCATTTACTTGTCATACAAAATTGATTATGACATTTTGAAAGCAAATTTCACACTGTAGCATTTGGACCAATCAGACACACAATTGTTTATTTAACAAATCAATTATTCATTAGATTAACAAATAATCATAGACTCCTCACCCAATAAACATATTGGGTGCCAGGATGTCTATGAACGACCCCAGGCCCCTGGTTACCATGGCAACAAGGACACCTCAGCCAGACCAGATAAACTTTACGATCTAATGGAATGTCGAGAGTTCTCCCTCTCACTATCTTTCACCCATAGGAAACACATAATGCCCATAAATGCCCATGACTCTTTTCTAATTAATTCATAGAAAAACCTTTCTTTGAATGAAAACACATATCCTTCAGGTCTTTGTGTATATTATTACTGTTGTTGTATATTGTCTTTTCTATTGTATACTGTTTTATGCATGCTTATGATAGAACCATTCATTAATGTAACCTTACCATGTTTAGTCTCTATAAATTCGTCTTCAGATGATCTACGTAATTGAATGTATATTATATGTTTATACCTATGCAACATATTAGTGTTCTAAGAATTTTTAGTAGTTTTTGCATCAACACCCAGTCGAATTACATATGCAAAATACCATGCTCTAAGACAAAGAGTCATAAACTTTTCCTCAAAAAGTGCAAGTCACTATTGGCTCTTTGACCCCCGAGAGGTTTGACCTCAACAGAACTTAAAAGGCCTCACATCAGTGACCGCCACCCCAGTCTAGCTTCTTTGAGATTCTGAGAAGATGGGGATGCTGAGCTAGAACTCTTCTGGAACCCTTAAATGTGTGCCTGATGTCTGCCTTGACTTTTCATTCACCTAAGATCCTAGAATCTCAGCTGATGTCCCTCTTAACTCTTCTTCACTTTCCACCTGGGAAGAAACCCCCAATCACCATCGAGTCAGAACATCTTTGGAGTTCATCACTCTTCAAACCTGGAAGAACGTGATCGCAAGTCCAAACCTTGAAACATCAAGACTTTCATCCGAGACTGCATCCGGACACTCGTCAATGACCAAGGCAATGCAAGTATATAGACCCCGTTGTAAAACAGTGCTGATGGTTTCACTCAAAGGTTAACTGATTCCTTTTCCATTCCCTGTTCTTCTAATGATTTCTTTCATCCACTTTGCTCCCCTTTATATGTACGCGTGAGTTTATGTATGTTTTTTTTTTTTGTTAGACTAGTTTGTGTTAGTGCTTAGTTAATAAAACGTTTGTGCACAAATTACACAAGTTTCTGATTCTGTCACAACTTATGAATAATGTCCCTTTTACAATTCTGATCAAGCTACATTCTATAATGTATTAATGCTGTAAGAATGTTATTTTCTGTGACCACGAAAATATAATTTCTTAGAGTTGATATGAAATTACACTGAATGTTCGCTGGACGAACAGATCAGTTGATGACAGTATTAATTCTGATACAGTTACTACTGGCAGCTGATATAAATAAGTGTAATTAATTATAATTAATTGTAATTATTTATATACACTCTAAAAAAAATGCTGGGTTAAATACAACTCAGCACTGGGTAAAAAGCGGTTGGGTTACTGGCCAGAAGGTTGGGTTAAACATTTAACCCAACTATTGGTTGAAAACAACCCAGCGTGTGTTCTGTCCAATATTTACCCAGCACTGGTAAATATTCCCTTTTGAGCTAATTTGCTACATCTCACTGCTGTTTAAGTTTGGGACCTTTGACAGCTGAATAAAAGCCTAATAAAGGCCTTCATTTGGATAAAGCGAATAACCCTTTAAGTGGAGGGCAATAGGTAGTTGTGTGTTTCTATAAAAAACAAATGCTGCATAAATACTATGAAAATGCATACATAATAAGCAATCATTTACATAAATACAATAGTACATAATGGTACAAAATACATTCATCCTGTTACTGGAGACAAGAGTCAACATCTCTATTGACTGAGGTATTGTTCTTCTACATTCAAATTGAAATGTACTAACAGGACAAATGAGAATATGAAGAAAATCAGGCCGAGAAAAAATAGAGAGAGAGAAAAAGAGAGGAGGAAAGAGAGGTGCAACTAGCATTTCAATTACATTATGGCAATTGTTTTTTATCTTTGACGCAGGTTAATGAAACTAATTAGTCTTCACTGCGCAGAAGCTTCTGGCGCCTCAGATAATTGCTATTCGCTCAGATAGCAAAAGTCAATTTTGCCTCACGCGGCGTCTGGGAAAATAAACATTGAAGCTTATCACTTCTGAAGCCACTACATGAGAGGTTTTACATCAGCTCTTTCAGTCTTATTGGTGGCTCCAAAGAACCCTGTTGCCCTAAAGTATGCACTTGATAGGGATACTTGCAAGTTCACAAACAGCAACCGAAGTTGTAGTTTAAAAAAAAAATAGAATCTAATTAAACAAATAACAGAAAATCGAGCTCTTTCATGTCTTTATTTCAAACAGCAGTCCTACTTTAACCACACATTTCAACTTTCAAGAAAAGACACTTTAGCAATACTTTTATCTTGCAAAAGATTATTAATAAAAGGTTTTTTATATTAATTTATTTGATCCATTTATTGAAATGTTTTAGATATTTATTTGATTTTAATTAACTTGTTTATTTATCTTCCATAAATTCTTATTTTACATACATTGAAAGTATTCAAAACTAAGACAGGTTTGATGAGATATGAAGCACTATTACATTTCTAATTTTTTTTTAAATTATTTTTTTCACCCTGTCCCTAATTTAAAACAACAACAACAACAACAACACACAGCTGTTTTTATGGTGATTTTTGTGTCATTGTATTTTGATTAATTATTTGTGACTATAATTCTGGGAAGTTTTCTATATTGTTGTGTCCTATATAAATAAAAATAAAATATTTTGGACTTATACCCACTTTTGCATTCAAGCATGTAATAAATATATTACAAAAAAATCATATGAAAATGTCATATTTTGATTATGTGTCATATAAAACTGTCCTGACACATTAACGTATGCATTAATGTAATTTAATCATGTTTTGCAAAAATGTCTTCAGGTGATATTTCTAGGCCATCTTGGTTGAACTTATTTCAGGTTATACCACTATGCTTTAATAGAAACCTAAGTTACATTATAAATTTATGTACGTATGTACGTATGTATGTTTTTATTTTTCATTTATTTATTTATAAATAAATAAATAATTAAATAAATACAAATCTTAATAAAAAAAAAAAAAACAGTTTAACAAACTGACAAATGCCACAAACTAATATTGCCCAATTTTATATCAACTTTGTGAAAAGGCTTTGGAAATCAGATTTGAAAAGGTCCACAGCCTGATGGCTTTAGGAATGAAAAGCTTGTCTCTAAGTGACTGCTGCTGTTCAGGATTTAGATTGTTAACATATTGATCTAAAAGTGCTTCACCTTGCTTTGCCTGTTTTTTAATGGCATCCATCGATAGTGTGACCTTCATGTACACAAATGGCTCAGGTTTGGAGAGGAGAGAGAATGGATTATTTCCACTTATAACTATAAATCCAACCTAACCTCGGCCTTTAGGCGTCAATCAATGCGTCAAAACTCAAGCTAAGACTCCACATCTGAAATAATAAGCCATATAATACGAGTGGACCAGATGAACTGAAATGAAATTAGCAGGAAAATAAAAATAGCTGAAGATATTAAATCACTTTCATTCGATTCAATGGTAGATTTCTGCATTAGCGTCTATGGAAGTTTTTTACTCTTTGAAAGAGCTGAAAGTTCAATTTTTTATTTGCATTGAAACAATGCAATTGTTTCATAAGCCAGTTCTGATAATAATATAAGGAAGCAGAGTGTTTCAAGCAAATGCCTTAACTGCACACTATGAAAAATGAGTGCAGGTCGAAAGATGTCAGTAAGATTTAGTGCGTAAAGTTTGGGAGAGTGCTGCATCCGGATCGTAACCGGGAAGAGGAGAGAGTCAGGAGATGGTGGTGAGCTGCAAAGCTGCAAGTAGGTCAGGACTATTCCTGGTCTCCCACCATATGTTAAGAGATGTGCAGAGAAACAGAAAGAGAAAGAGAAAGAGAGAGACTGATAGACAGACAGAGAAAGAAGGAGAAGAAAGAAAGACCGCATAAGACAGACAGTGAGACAGGTACAGAAAGAGAGAGAACTTTGAAGTAAGTGATGGCAGGGAATCAATCTGCAAATGCACCAGCTGGCATTGCAAACCAGCCAAACTCCTCCCGTGAAGTTTGACCAGAATGGACCGAAATCTTTGGCCCACCTGCAAAATGCTTTCCGCTAAAAAAAAAAAGGGCTATTTTTCTTGCTCAGTATACTTAATTAAAATGAGTTAATGCAAATTTATAAACTTAATAAACTGCGTGCATCCATGTAAATTAGTAAATTAATTAATATTTATAATATTCTATAATTCAGTTATTAATATATATATACAGTCATGGCCCAAAATATCGGCACCCTTGGTAAATATGATCAAAGAAGGCTGTGAAAATTAATCTGCATTGTTAATCCTTTTGATCTTTTATTTTAAAAATTCACAAAACCTTTCTTTGGATAATAAGAATTTAAAATGGGGGGAAATATCATTATGAAATAAATGTTTTTCTATAATACACATTGGCCACAATTAACGACTGACCCAGAACAACCGGAATCACATCCCAGCCAATACCAGCGCACCTCATCACCTGATTACTGAGCACACACCTGCAAACCATTTACTCATTCACCACACACACACTACTTAAGCACCCTCAGCACCTCACTTCAGTGTTCGTTCTTGTTAATACATATAGGACTCCTACCTGTACATTGCGATCTTCTGAAAGTCATGGCGTCCCTTACTTACCTCCTGTGTTCCTCGTCAGAAGTGTTCTCCTCGTCTGTGTCCTTCCCTGTCTCCTGGTCCTCCAAGTCCTGGATCTCCGGTGCTGATACTCCTCCATCTCCTGCAAAGCAAACCCCAAGTATCACTCTCTTTAATAATACCTCCAAGGATTCATTGTCTCAAGTACTCACCTGCTCTCTCCTGTGAATTTGAAGTGTTTGAATAAATTACCCTCAACCTTCTCATGTCTGGGTGTACTTCCGTAACAATGTCACCTTTTTATTCAATACTTTTTGAAACCTCCATTTGCCAGTTTAACAGCTCTAAATGTTATCCTATAATGCCTGATGAGGTTAGAGAACACCTGACAAGAGATCAGAGATCATTCCTTCATCCAGAATCACTCCAGACCCTTTAGATTCCCGGCTCCATGTTGGTGCTTCTCTTCAGTTCACTCATTTTCTACAAGGTTCAGGTCAGAGGACTGGAATGGCCAGCAGAAGCTTGGTTTTGTGCTCAGTGACCCGTTTTTGTGCTCATTTTTTAGTTTCATCTGACCATAGAAGCCAGTCCCATTTGAAGTTCCAGTCATATCTGATAACTGAATATGCTGGAGTTTGTTTTTGGATGAGCTAGGAGAATTTTTCTTGAAACCCTCCCAAACAACATGTGATGTAGGTGCTGTTTGACAATTTTGTTTTAAAGGTGTTCTGACCCCGAGGCTCAACTATTTTCTGCAATTCTCCAGCTGTGGTCCTTGGAGAGTCTTTAGCCACTCAAATGCTCTTTCTCACCATGCATTAGGACGATATAGACACGTCCTCTTCCAGGCAGTTTCCTAACATTTTATGTTGATTGGAAATTCTTAATTATTGCCCTGATGGTGTAAATGGGAATTTCACTGCTGTAGCTCTTTTCTTAAAGCCACTTCACTAATTTGTGAAGCTCAATTATCTTTTGTTGCACATCAGAAATATATTCTTTGGTTTTTCTAATTGTGATGGATGATTAAGGGAATTCGGGATTCTTTTTTTCCTTCCTATTTATGTTTCTGTGAAACAGGAAGCCGTAGCTGGATAATTTCATGTTCATAATCACCTTGGAGTGCTCAAAATTGTGAATATGAATGGGAATATACTCCAGAGGTATTTTACTCATAAGAGTTTCTAGGGGTGCCGATAATTGTGTCCAATGTGTATTTGAGATAAACACTTGGGGTTTGCTTTGCAGGAGATGGAGTATCAGCACCACAGATCCAGGACTTGGAGACGGGGAAGGACACAGACAAGGAGAACACTTCTGAGGACGAGGAACACAGGAGGTAAGTAAGGGAGTCGATGACTTTCAGAAGATCGCAATGTACAGGTAGGAGTCCTATATGCATTAACGAGACCGGACACTGAAGTGAGGTGCTGAGGGTGCTTAAGTAGTGTGTGTGGTGAATGAGTAAATGGTTTGCAGGTGTGTGCTCAGTAATCAGGTGATGAGGTGCGCTGGTATTGGCTGGGATGTGATTCCGGTTGTTCTGGGTCAGTCGTTAATTGTGGCCAATGTGTATTATAGAAAAACATTTATTTCATAATGATATTCCCCCCATTTTAAATTATTATTATCCAATGAAAGGTTAGATTTTTGTGAATTTTTTTTCATAAAATATCAAAAGGATTAATGCAGATAAATTTTCACAGCCGCCTTTGATCGTATTTACCAAGGGTGCCGATATTTTTGGCCATGACTATATAACTATATATATATATATATATATATATATATATATATATATATATATATATATATATATATATATATATATATATATATATATATAATAAATGAATAAATTTGTGTTGAGACTATAAATCAATTAGTCTGTGCTGGAACTATCCATTAAATAAAACTATATATTAAAGTATTAACATGAATAATAATCATTATAAGAATCTTATTTACATCACTTAACTAATATTAAAATTTATAATTATAATATTTATATAATTCAGTCAATAATTAAAAAAAAAAAATACAATAATAAATCAGTCCATTTGTCTTGGAACTATGCATTTTGTAAAAGTAATACAATTTATTACTATATTAACATATTAATTATTGTAATTTAAGAATAGTATATAATTTAATAAAATATTTAATAGGATAATACATTAATCTGTTTTTGTGATTTCAAAATTAACATTAATTATTATAATATACGAATGTTATTGACAATTTGACTAAATATATTTGTAATATAATAATTAATATAATCTTTATGGCATGGAACAGTCCATTTAATTTGGTAAAAATGAAACCAATTTTTACAATATTAACATAAATATACATTTTAATAATATAAGAATATTAGTTATAGAATTTAACTAATATATGTTTATTATAATAATAAATAAAGTATTCTCATTTATCTTAATGGCACTTGCTAAACTGTCGCAGGACCTCACAGAAATCTAATTTAATTAAAAATAATAATAATAATAAATTGAACTATATGAATCACTTGAATACTTGAAGAATTATTTTGTCTGTTTTTGGTCGATCCAAAACTTGCCTTGGGATTTCACTTGGGATAGTGCTGAGATCAGGAAGATGGTACTAGATCAGCTTAAACGTCCCACTAGGATCAAGTATGAGATGAAAGCACTAATGTATGAGGCCCTCTTCCTGTAAACCACCTACTGTTCTGGTCACCTCCAGTAGTAATTGAATGTAGGGGATTTAAAAATCCAATAAAGAATGACAAGAAACCATATGATCGCTTTAGAGGGGAAAGTTGGGACCAATGGGGATACTGAGAATAGGTGTGCATGGGCGGTACACCCACTGTTAATCCACCGCCAGAGCTAGAGAGTAATTCAATTAAACAGCACAGTCATAGGCATCTGTGTGGGGAAAACCACTTGAGGGATGCCGCTGAAAACAAATGAAATATCGATGGTTACAATGACTTTGGCATTATTTGATAGAGTGGAGATGAAATATTGGCTTGATTGGATTTTTTAATCAAATCAGAGTTCAGATTTTGGACTTGCGTGGTGCTCACAAGGGTGAGTCATGTTTGAAAGCCTTTCTAATGTGTCCGCTGACAGCTCTCAGCATCAGCTGAAATCGAGTGGAACCGGAAATACATTTTTATTAAAGCTATAGTGAGTCATTTAGTAGCTTTAAATATGAGTTTCTCTACGGAGGCAGGTATAGGCAGTGCTTTCACAAAATAATCGAGAGAAGGCCAGGCCTCCATCATGCTGTGATCAGCTGATCTATGGGATAAAGACTGCCTATGATGTTTGTAATGAATGTAAATCAGCCTAAATGTGTCAAACTGGTTCAAATGGATGGACTAATTACAAAGTTCACAAGCATTCATTTTGGTTACATCAGAACTGAAATTAACCACTTGATGTCAAATGATCCAAAAACCAAACAAAACAAGACGACTGTTCATAATATTAGACAATCAACAGTTTGTAGTTTAAGTTGAAGATACACAGCACAAAATATTTTATGTATTTTGTGTAATTTATCATTTTGAAGCAGTTTAAACACACACAGTTTGATGTGACTTTGTTTTAATAAAAAGTTAAAAAGATATTAATGTGACAGTAAAGACTTTGGTTACAAAAAGCATGTAGGCTATATATTTCAAATAAATGCAGGTTTTTTTTTTTTTTACTATATTTTAATCAAAAATCATAAAAATTGTATGACAGAAGAGTGTGTTAAGTGCTGCCAAAAAATTTAGCTTTGCTATTACAGGAATAAATTACATTTTAATATATATATATATATATATATATATATATATATATATATATATATATTCAAATTGAAAACAATTTTTGAATTGTAATAATATTTCATAATATTACTGTTTTTACTGTATTTTTGATCAAATAAATGCAGCTTTGGTGAGCATAAGAGACTCACAAAAAATCTTACTGCCTTCAAAGTTTAAACAGTAGTTTAAATATAGTAAATAAATAATCAACAGTATTATGTATTGTTTACTTGCTGATAATTTAAGTTAATTGGTTTTTACCAAGTTTTACCCAGAAACAACACAACGATAATAATAATAATAAAACAACAACAACAACAACAACAACATTACACCTTTACATTTCTAGTTGGTGTGTGGTGCAGAAATTCCACACTGTACCTTTAAAAACAAAACACTTTGAGCTTTAGTTACTACTCCATGTTTGTCTTAGTTACAACATAACTATGTTTCTGTCTGTATGAACTGTTCACTGATCAAATTCTGCATTAACAGCAGGTGAAGCAAGTTTCTCCACAGGATGTTCCTTTCACTCCTCTCTGCTCGCAGGGAGTAATTAAAGCTCCAGAGACGGGAGGTACTAGTGTCATGGCATTTTGGCTCAAATGATACAGAAATGATGAGTGACCATATACACAAAATCCATTAGCAATGCAACAGTAGGCCAAAGGAGGTTCTGGGAACCCAGGGGACCAAGAAAGAGCTCTTTTTAGACATATTTGGCTTACAGTTGGTGAAGTCTTCCCATCAGGTTTATTGTGGCGTGAAGAAACCAGCAGCTTTTTCATTTATTTATTTATTTATTTATTTATTTTTCCAGGAAATAAATAGAACTTATGTAACAAATGTATCTTGGCACTTCCTAATCACAGTTGTGCAAAATTAAAAGCAACTTGGGAAGAGTAAAATGTTCACATCAGGGCTGGATCAATATCAAAAATCAAAAATTTGGCTTCGGCCCGATACCAGCCTCTGGTACCTTGGTATCAGTTACTATGCCAACTAAAACAGCCTCAGCAGACCCAAGAAATGAAACTAATGCTGTAAATAGATTTAATAATTCAGTGTCAATGTGTTGGGTTCAACAAAAGTGCATTTGTACAGCAGCGCTCACAAAAGTTTTATAGTTCTCAACTCAAACTGCAGGCATCAAAATGTGTGTGTGTGTGTGTGTGTATATATATATATATAATGTATGTTTTTACACACACACACACACACACACACACACACACACACACACACACACACACACACACACACATATATATATAATGTATGTATTTATGTAGTACTTGATTTTTGATCTGTGAAAGTAAAGCATATTTAATAAATCTTATACTTAATCATTTCTTTACTGCTTTATTAACTTGTTCTGCTTAAAGCACATTGTTTTTGGGTCATGTACAAAAATTTCCTTGACAATACTGTACTGTGGTAAATTTTTTAAACCAAAAAGTAGAAACTGAAAGTATATTTTAGTACCATTACCCGCCCGGCAACCGTGTACACAAAACACAAGAACTCATTTTGCTGAATAATTAAGGTAATATGAGGGTAAACAGTAAAAAAAAAAATGAAGAAGAAAAAAGAGAGGATAAATTATTTAATATACTTGGAATGTATTTCATACATTCTTTAAGCAGCTAAAAAGTCCAGCAGCTATTGCCTTAGAGAATCTATGCAGGTATAAATCAAAGTATAAGACATTTCCTTTGTTTCGGTGACCTGGTTTGTCAGTAGATGTTAGAAGCTGAAAAAAAAAGACAAAAGAATAAGAAAGAAAAATGTTGAAAATCCTTATCCTGAGCCATACAGTACGTACATTTAATAGGCTGTTATGGAGCCCCACTTGTGAAGGTGTAATCCTTAATTACACTGCTTGACTGCTTCTAGAACAACCACTTCACCCTTCACAGTCCATATGGATGGATCCATACGAAACATGAGTGGTGATTTTAATCTCTGTGTTTGAAGCAGACTCACAAATGTATTACTGAAAAAGAGCACGGATCACAGCTCTCATTAAAAACCTGAGGTGATTTGAGTCTATTGTTGAATAGAGCATTTAGATGTCTATCTTTACATTATCACCTACGGCACTGATTAAATCTATTCAACTTTCAATTATTTTTTACTCAAAGGTTATGTGCTGACTGATAAATAAGTGTTATATTATAAAATGAATAGAGTATCTAAAATAGATAGATAGCTTTTCCTCAGCAACTACTGCAGAAGATTTCAGAGACAGTTGCTGAAGTTTACAGGTAGAAGTTCCAGGGTCCCCCACACATCTCACCTTAACTTCTGTTTAGCTGTAATTTGCTAGTTTGAGAATCTGGCAATAATATAGCCTAATGCAAAAGATGGACAGAGTAAAACTTTTTGTTTAAAAAGTGACTTTTATCTCACAATTCTGAATTGTACAATATAAAACTAGAGATAAAGATAAAGATAGGCCTAACGTTGTAGCAATTGTGACAAAAAAGTTATTACGCTATTACGTTATTTTTTTTCCTGTGTGAAATTAAAAAATAAATAAATAAATACATTTAAAAAAAATAAAATAAAAAACAATAAAATAAAAAAAATAAAAAAACAATTGACAAATGTAAACTCAGAATTCAGAGAAGTCATTGCAAGATGTGGGCTAAACTCAGAATTTTTCAGAAACGAAACGAAAAACATTTTCCCTTTTTTTCAGCAATCACGTCGCGCTTCCGTTATTTATTTGTTTGATTTGTTAGTTTGTTTTTCGTTTGTCGATGAACAATGAATCACTCTACTGAGGCGAATCTGCTTGAATCGCTTTATTCTAGTCTGAATCAGTTAACATTAGCAAATGCTGTGATTGTTTGGAGCAGTTTTCTTCTGTCAAACTGTGACGCGATATTTCAAAACAAGATATCGTTGAATTAAATGGAAATTAATCTAAAGTCGATGGAGGCAGACATCGTCCAGTCGACATAAAAGGCCTTCGTTACTTTGAACACCTGCACGTGGAGCTTGTGAAGTTGTGAACGACTCGATGGATACAGTGAACTCATCAGGTAGGCTAAAGCTATTCATTTGACTGAAAGAGTATCAGTATACGAAACACTGCAACGACTTTGACATTACCTGTCTGAAAGTGTACCCTCCCTGACATACTATTTAAACACAATGAATATATTAATTATCAAAGATAATATTACTTAATGGATAGGTTTTGAAAGGTACCTAACTAGCTAGTTATGAATGGCTTGATGGCGATAAGCCAGTGAAAAATCGGCTAAACAGCCCAACCATATCTACACATGGTATAAATGTACAAATCTGTTCTACTATAGCAAATGATTGATTTGTGAATATTAATTAGCCTAGCTACGTTGTAGTCTAGGAAAATTGGCTGTGAGCCTTGACCCTCTGGTCCTGTCCAAAATGTTTACTATAATATTATATTTTTAGCCTAGTGTGTGTGTGTGTGTGTGAGAATAATACCTGATGATTCAGTAGACTCTGACAATGCAGTATTCTTGTAGGCTACAATTTGAAAATATGATTTTTATATTTAATATTTTAGATTGAATATTGTATATAGGAATTAATAACATGAAAGAATAATTAAAGTAGCCTAGGGTTTACTAACAATGTAAGCATCAACTAATTAAAATGTATGAATGAAGTATTCAAAATGCCATCAAGTCATTTGTAAGTCCTTGTACTTCAAAATTTTCTGGTGCTTCTGAGTACAGGTAAAAAAAATAAAAAAAGTTACAAAAAATGAAAGAAAACATTGTATAACAGCATTGAAGCATATGGCAAAGATGGAGGTTTGTATTTAAAACATAACCAGAGGCTTGTTTTATTGATATTGGTTGGCAGTGTTTTTCAAATAGGATCAATAATTCAAAAAATGAATGCAGAAAATGAAACTGGAGTAGCACAAATCAGTAGCTCTGCACAACAGTAATTCAAAAATCTTCAGACTGAGCTGCTTATAGGACCGTTCCATTCATTTTGTTTTTTTTGTTTTGTTTTTGTGTCATTAATTATACAGATAAATTGCTGTGATTTGTTTGCTGTATTGTGCAAAATGCCACGGAACATGGGGAGCCACATTCCATTTCGGCATGTCTTTGGTAATGCGACTGAAATTGGAATACTGCATGTCTTAATTTGATTATTCCTATTCTGAATTTGACCTTATTAGTTTGAGGGTAATTAGAAAATGCTGTTTAAATGGAAAATCCTCATTCTTTATGAGAACAGAAGTCACATTATTGCAGCTCATATAAATGTAGTCAGCTGTTTAAAAAATCAGTGTTTAAATGCTGTTTAACAGAATCCTACAAACACTTTACCTAAAGCTTGATGCAGCTGATGAAACTATAAGTGTAACGTATGACTCCACATCTGGTGTTTTAAAAAATATCAAAGTTAAGTGTGCATGTATGCTATTTATTATCATTATTATTATTATTATTATTATTATTTGCATGTCAAAAAGTGAAATGAAAAGTATGATGACACACTAGCTCAGCAAGAGAGAAAAAAAGTTTTGCATTACCTATATTTCAGATATTATTATTATTATTATTTTTTTTTGTATGGAAGCTTGTTTTTGTCAAGGAATAACAAATATAAAAGGTAATTTGCGACTTTTTATCTCATAATTCTGACTTTTTATTTCTTGCGATTCTAAGAAAAAAGTCCGATTTTTGACAAACTCAGAAGTGTGAGATATAAAAAGTAACGATTACATTAATTACATTTATTTATTTTTTTTTACTTTTTTTTTTTTCACTTAGTGGCAGACACAAAAGAACTGAATTATGAGGTGTTAACTCAGAATTCAGAGAAAAAAAGTCAGAATTGCAAGAGAATTGTGAGATGTGAATTTGGAATTGCGAGAGTTTTTCTCTCACAATTCAGTTTTTTTCTTCTATTAGAATTCTATAATTTTTTTTTCTATTAGAATTGTGAAGTAAATTGAAATAGTAGGTAATGGCAAGATTAAAATCTGAATTGTGAGAGATAAATTAACTTTTTTTTTTTTTTTTTTTTTTACATGGTGGACAATTGATTCAATTGTGTTGTTTTGACACTTGGTTTAAAAATATCCAAAAGGACATACATTCTACATTTGAGTCTATATTAAGTTACAGGTCATAAATTCAGACATACGTACTTACACTTTTACTTTCCTGAGTAGTCCAAAGCCATTGGGATCGTTGAGCTAAGGATAAGGATTGACTGACAGTTGTAGGCAAGAAAGAGAGAGCGAGAAAGCTCTGAATACACTTTTATTTCCAGTCTGCGACATGGACATGATATCGTTTCCCCCATCTCCTGATGAGGGCTGCCATTCCTTCCATTTACTGTGACCTGCCAAGCACATCTGAAAGGCTTTTCACACAATAGAAAGGCTCTTTTCTAAAATAACAATGTATAACCTATTATTGAAACCCGTGAGAGCGCAGGTCATGCACACACACTGTAGTTTATGATGGTGATAAATGTCAAAAGCATTGTGTGGTCACATGCGAAACAGAAGTCAGCTGTAATGGAATTGTGTTGATGTTGTTTCCCTCTTATACCGTTTTAATAATACAGTATGTAGCTCACTGTCATTACTGTACACAGAACATTTACACAGCTCGCTGTCATTACTGTACATTACTGTGTTACACAGAAATATGAGAAACTATAACCTTTATGTATATGTGGATGAAGCACACTTATTTTGTAAACCTAGTTGTTTACTTGTTGTTGATTCAGATTTGGTATGATCTAATACACTAAGGGGGAAAAGGTTTATTTTATTTTTATTTTTTTAAAGTTTAGGAAATTTACTGCTAACTAAATTTGCAGCAGATACATATAGGCAGAGGTGGACAAAGTACACAATTTCCTTACTTGAGTGAAAGTACAGATACTACTGGTCAAATACTACTCCACTACAAGTGAAAGTTGTAAACACAGATTTTTACTTAAGTGAAAGTACGGAAGTACATGTTTTTAAAAGTACTTAAGTATCAAAAGTACAAAGTAAATGTATTCTTTTATTGTCGTATTGTTGTATATTTACAATACTATATGCCACTAATGCAACCTACTGAATACACTGATTAGCTTGTATTATCTTTGGAATTAAGAGCTTTTATGTTACAAAACATATTAAAAGGGAACAACTGAATGAAAATAATCGTCTTTATTTTTATCTAACACTCCTACATTGAACTCATTTTAATACTTGTTTAAAAGTTACAAAGTTCTTTTTCAAAGAGATATTGAAGTCTATGATATGGTTCATTTTAGGCAAACAAAGCAAACATTGAAAAGAAAACAAACTATAGGTTACTATAGTGAGATAATAGTAAATTTGTGGATACTGTGATTTTACTGCAGATACCATAGTTATGGTTACTATAGTAAAAACATGGTTAATTTTCCAAAGGGCTTTAATGAGTTAACACATGCATTTTTAGAGCGCTTTTAGCTGTGCAGTAGCGTGGACGTTTACATTAGTTTAGTGGAGAAGATCCCGAGGTTGCCAGATTTGCGTAAAAAATATCAGCCACATGTCCAATCAAAGCTAGGCGGAAAACTGCAGGCTTAGAAATACTGTAAGACTTGGCAACACAGGAAGGTCCTGGCAGATCGCAGGCCGGATTTTCGCAGAAAAAAAGGGTTCAGTGAATCTGAAAATGCACTCACTGTAAAAACTGCTACTTATAACGACTTTCTACTTGGGGACCTTGATATAAATGTAGTTGAGTAAAAAGTACGATATTTGTCTTTCAAATGTAGTGAAGTTAAAGTCGCAAGTTTCCAGAAAAAATAATACTCGAGTAAAGTACAGATACTCAAAATGTGTACTTACAATACTCAAGTAAATTTACTTTGTTACTGTCCACCTCTGCATATAGGGGTATTATATGGAAATTTAACACAAATTGTGCAAATGAACATTGAGTTACGGATGTTTAAACAGCATGAATCTTCACTCAGTTCCCCTTTTAATTTATTCAGCACTAAGATTCACATCAGATTCAGACATTCACCTTTCCTTTCTCATGCTAAATTTACCACAAAATTAATTGACACCTCCATTCAATTCTACAACAGGAAACTGTTCTGTCATCTGTAAGAATAATTTAATAATCCTTTTTCCCCCCATGTTGATAGTTTTTTCCCCCCTAAATTCATTCATTTATTTATTTTTTGCACAAAAACATAATTTTGTCTTAAAGGTGCCATAGGTGATTGTCTTCAGAAACATTTTTTGTTATTCTGGTTGAAAGTCTCTTCACATCCTGATAGCAGTCATTAAAGGAACACTCCACTTTTTTTGGAAATAGGCTCATTCTCCAACTCCCCCAGAGTTAATAAGTTGAGTTTTACCGTTTTTGAATCCATTCAGCCGATCTCCGGGTCTGGCGAGAGCACGCTTAGCATAGATCATTGAATCCAATTAGACCAGTAGCATCGCGTTCAAAAACGATCAAAGAGTTTCGATATTTGTCCTATTTAAAACTTGACTCTTTTGTAGTTATATCGTGTACTAAGATCGGCGGAAAATGAAAAGTTGCGATTTTCTAGGCTGGTATGATTAGGAACTACTCTCATTCCGGAGTAATAATCAAGGAACTTTGCTGCCGTAACATGGCCGCGGCAGGCGCAGTGATATTACGCAGCGCCTGAAAGTAGTGCCCGGTAGCTGGGGACTACTTTCAGGCGCTGCGTAATATCACTGCGCTGTGTTGATCTGCGCCAGATCAACAACCCGATCTTCCTTCCTGGTATTGTTGTACTTTCACTAACTGTGCTATAACGTTTTCTCACCGGTGAATGACACTTGATGTAGCCCAGCGGTTCCCAGTTCCAGTCCTCGCACCCCCTGCTCTGCATATTTTGCATGTCTCGCTTAGTTAACACACCTGATTAAGATAACCAGCTCGTTAGAAGAGAGCTCTGTGCATGAACTGTGTTCCGACTGACCTGCTTCCTACAGAGTGTTCATTGCTCCCTATTCCCTGAACAGGGAAAATCCGTTGGTTTATTTCACTTCGGAACATTCATTCATGGATTTGCGCTGCACAGCGTCTTCACACACAGACGAAACTTACTAGAGAAGTGTGACATAATATACCTCTGTAAGTATATACAATTTAAATTCATGTCTCACACTCTTTAATGCCCTTTGTATGGAACATATACGCTCGCTTTGAACTGGAATCATGGCGGAATATCTGGTGATGTCCACTTCGCAGGGCACTTATGACTTACGGTCGAATAGAACAACCATCGGTCGTGATAAGATATACAGTACATGTGAAATGTGCAGAGCAGGGAGGGCGCGAGGACTGTATTTGGGAACTGTTGATGTAGTCTATTGTAGTAATTTAATGTTGTCTCTGGTATTCTGCTCTTTGAGCGTATGTGCGTTCAGGGGGTGTGGCTTTGGACGGCGATTGCAGGGAGGGTGGGACGTTTGATTTCAGTGCTATCAGGCTAAAGTTAGCATTATCCGAGATCTCCTACTACACCTTTAAGGTTGTTATGCAAGAGTGAAATTATTTCCAATTTTACCATCTGAAATGTTCAACTTCCTAGTGCTGTCTACACCAGCTGCGTTCAAAATTGTGTACTGTGTGAGTACTAGGTGCACATTTGATGTTGAACTGGTAATAATGTAGTTCGAAGGTGTGTAGAATGAATGAAATCTGGAAGTTTTTGTGTTGTTGTTGAAAACAAGTGGTCACTAAAACAGGTTGAATACCAAAATTTGAAATATCTTCTTTTGTGTTCTGCAGAAAAAAAGTCATGCATGTTTGGAATGACAAGGCTTTAAAAGAAACTCGGGTCTTAAGACTTATATAGATTAATATAACTGTATAACATCCCTGTTGAACTCTTATTTTGAAGTACTCAGTGACATCACATGTGGGCGGAGTCAGGGACGTGCCCAGTCAAGTTCGGTCCACAGAATGTTCTGCTGCAGAGACCGATCATAGTTTGTTCTGATGTGTGTGCAAGTTCTTGAAAACGTAAGTTCACATTGATATACATCGTTAGGAAATATGTATATGTGTGTGTGTAGACTTATGTATACATATTTGATGTTATATTGTTGGTTTACCACAATATTTATGCACGTTCACGATAGATCTCTACAAATACATGGTTAAGATCTATGTTTACATGATACGGATGGATCTCTAGGACATTTCGAAGGATTCCTGGACATCTGCAGGACTTTGTACTTACTTCCCAACCACGTAAGCTTGTTCCTTCCCCCCTTGCAAGATGATTTACAGCATATGCAGATTAGTGAGACTGTCTCTGCTCCAGCTGCTGAGTATTGAACTTCTACACCTGAAAGACTTTGGACTGAGCAGTACACTGAGACTTCAAGGTTACGTAGAGTGGAGGATTGTGTTTGTAATGTTCAAGAGCAAATCAGAGAACTACAAAGCACATTTACAAATGTCTCTCATCCAGCATCGTAGCGCCAGCTTGCCTCTTCTCTATGCAGACATGAAAAAAGGTTACCAAAGCTCTGAAACCAATGAACTAGTGAATTACGCTTCTCAAATTATACCTGCACACTCATCAACCACAGCCTTAACTCAGCCACACAGTCAGCTTCCAGTCCAGATGCCACCAGGGTTACTACCTCAGGCTCAACAGCCCTCGTCTCGTCCAGCCTCTGTCCCTGTCACCAAGCATCATATAGAGCAACGTTAGCCTCGCCCAGAGTCTGCTCCAGCAGGTATGATGTATCCATCATATGTTTATTAACGGCCTGATGATCTTCAGCAGAGTTTCCAACCCCAAGTCCAGTCCTCTCTACAACAGTGCATCCTTCCGAAGACATCACCTACGTCCACGGTGTACCAAACTGTACCTAGCCATCCACCAGTTCATGCACATTTTACAGCAAATGTGCCAAGCAATTCTGCAAATCCTAATTATGTGCAATCACAGTTTGTGCAGTCATTACTGCCATTCGCTCCAGGACAACCTTTGATGTCGCAGTACCCAGAACCTATCCCATTGCAATCTGTAAATTATTCAGATCCATACTCACAGGGCTATCAACCTGTCAGGCCCCAGATGCAATACCTCAGCCACAGTCAAATGGCAAGAGTGGACCAATGAACTGCAGTATCTTCCCATGGTAACCATGCCAAGGTGCTATTTCCCAGTCTGTCCAAAACCAAGACAAAATCGAATTGCATGTGTTGTGTGATGCCTCTGAGCGGGCTTATGGTTTAGTGGCATATTTGCATCTCCAAGACGAGGAGGGAAGGATTCATACCTCATTTGTTATGGCCAGATCCTGTGTTGCACCCAAAAAGCAACTAACCCTGACTGGAACTACGTGGTGCCCTTACTGGAGCCCAACTGGCTAAGCTCCTCTCGACTGAACTTACTCTACCCATTCATAACACCATTCTCTGGACAAACTCCACCACAGTTCTCACATGGATCAAATCGGAATCCTGTCATTACAAGGTGTTCGTTGGCACACGGATTCCTGAAATACAGTTATCAGAGTTGACCAATTCTGATAACTGGAGATATGTGGACTCAAAACTAAATCCTGCTGCTTGGAACATATCTCTCTATGAGCTCTCTCGCGTTTGTCAGTGGAACTAGGGCCCTCAGTTCCTTCAGAAGTCACCAGAACACTGGCCAACACAGCCTACCTTATATTCGATGAGAATGAGTTAAGAAAGTCATTCTTCTGTGCTCATGTGGCTGTCCTTCAGTTTTCACTACCAGATCCAGAGAAACACACTACATGGGCAGACTTAGTTCAAGCCACCTACCAGTCTGTACATGGCGCAGTAGCACCCCCAATGTCAGCTGCACAACGCATTGATACTGAACTGCTTCTTCTGAGACAAGCCCAGCAGGATAGCTGATTCCCTGATGAAGTCCATGCACTTCAAAATGGCAAAGTCATTCACACTAGCAGTAGGTTAAATACTCTGTCACCTGAATATGATCAAGCCTTGGGAATTATTAGAGTCGGAGGTCATCTTCGTAAGGCTGAGAAACTTGAAGTTGATACCTTGTATCTTATTGTACTGGCACCTGATCACCCCATCACTAAACTCATTATACAAGACAACGACAACCGACTACTTCATCCTGGTTCCGAACGTGTCTTTGCGTAGTTGCGAAGAACCTACTGGATTATTCGAGGCAGACAAACCATTAAGAAATATCAACGCCAGTGCAGAGAATGCAGGAAATGGCGCAGTAATCCAGTCAACACCGAAATGGCTGATCTCCCTGCTGCTCGTCTCCACTTATACCAGCCTTCTTTCTGGCCAAATGGAGTTGATTGCTTTGGACCAGTAAAGATAGGCAGAAGACATGAAAAACAAGGTGTATTCACTTGGACCTTCTGCATTGTATGGACTCTGACTCCTTTCTCATGGCTTTACGTCACTTCGTGGCAAGACGAGGCAAACCTTTCGAATTAATCCCTGACCTGGAAATCGAGAACTCCAAGAAACATTCTTTGCACTTGAGCCAGTAATCAAAGAAAAACTGAGTGAACAGAGTATTTCCTTTAAGTTTAACCCTCCACATGCACCTCATTTCGGTGGAGCCTGGGAGCGTGAAAGTTCTGGCAAGTTCGATCCACAGAATGTTCCAATCATAGTTCGTTCTGATGTCTGTGCGTTCTTGAAAATGTAAGTTTACATTGATATACATCGTTAGGAAATATGTATATGTGTGTGTGTGTGTAGACTTATATATATACATATTTGATGTTATATTGTTGGTTTGCCACAATATTTATGCATGTTCTGAGAGTTCGATCGATAGATCTGTACAAATACATGGTTAAGGTCTATGTTTACTGCAAATACATGATACTGATGGATCTCTAGGATATTTGTATCGTCATATTAGTATTTACAATCGGTACACGTTGTTTACATGATGTACAACGAGTAATCCTATTTGATTGCGTTTAGCATTATACCACATAGTAACGTCTGTTCTATTACTGATGCAAGAGCTGCTCATCAGCCATTAGCGAAACTACACTTTGTAATTTCAATTCTCACTTCAGTGTTGCTTTATTTATTGTAATATATTTACGAGCATGTGTGTTGTTTGGAAAGTTTGTTTAATTGATTCATTGCTATTCTTTTATTTCAGAAACCACACACAAACACACACCCCTACATGTAACAAACTGATTGTGGAATAAATCACTGCTTGAGACCTGAAACTGTCGTGGATCTTTGCCTATCAACCTTCTGACCGAGGTTGAGGACTAGATGTTGAAAAGCCAGTGCATCTTCGCACGTACATCTTAACAATAACGTAAATGATGTCTGTTAATGAAATATGTAGTAGAGAACCCATTAAAGATTTTCGTTAGTAAAAAAAAAAAAACCACATTGTTTTGTTCATATTTTGGACTATGCAAGGCACCACCCTGCTGAAAAAACCCCCCCAACAGAACCCTGCCCAAAACACAATAGAAAATGTAATGGTTATAATGGGAATTGTATTGATTTTAATAGAAACTATAATGGTGTCTACTGGTATGTGACCAGTACAAAGAGGAATTTTGTAATGGTTTTACTGGAAAAAGCTAATGGTTTATAATGGTATTTTAATGGAAACCATTGGAATTTCTGTGATGGTTTCTAATGGGCTTCTATTGTTTTTTTTTTAGCAGGGCATTGTTTTAAGTGCGCATTCTGCGTCGATGATGTCAAATGGTTGCACTCACTGAGCTGCTGGTGCTACCTGTTGCAATTTTTACCGTGACACAAGGTGGTTTAGTTGCTTTAGCATCACCTGTGGGCACTGAAACTGTAGGGAATTCATTAGGGAGTTTACCTACTGTACATGTCACGTCAGAGAAAGCAAGCTCTTGATTTATCTCCAGTCCTTTGCTTGTTGAGTTTAAGACAGCGATGGCTGTAAGTTGTTTTGTTCTTGACCTATTTTATGTCTCAAAGTTTAAGATACTCTACTGGAAGTAATGTTTGCAAGAGATATATTGATCAGGCTTGTACTATTGACATTGGTCCATTGTACTGGTCCAATGTCACATTAAGCATTATGATCGAGAAATTTGATTGAGGCGTTTACTTCAGAATTAGTGGTTGCATATATATTATAGAGTTAAAACATGGTGTTTCAACTACAATTTGCAGGATTAGTAAAGCAGTTGATCTACAGGAACTTTCATACTTGAAATCCTCAGTACAATCTGCGGTTGTGGACGAGCAAAGCCCTGAGAGCATTGTCAGTATGAGTTGACCGGATTAAGTTGAAGGCAGTGAGGTGTGGAAAGATAGTGGGTTTTGTGGTAGTAGGAATGTAATTAATTAAAATGCTTGTAATGGCTGCACTGCTGATTATAATGGCAACACTGATATTCAGCCAGACAGTAATCTGAAGGGAACATCGTCTGGAAAACCACATCATGGATTTGTGTGTGCATGACCTACTTGTGCATGCACACCTCTAATTGTGTGTTTCCTGTTCCTTGGATCCAATTAATGGCTGGAAACCATTTAAGATTCATTCTGTTTGAGTCTTGTCGATTTAGCAGCTAATGCATTAGCGGATGAGTGAGAGCAACTGAAGTTTTAGGAACAGAATAAAGAGGTTACAGACTTGTCTTGTCCATTAACATCTCTGACAGTTAATGAAACCAAAACAGCATGCTAACTTTTACTTGCACGCAGATGCTGTAAACACAGAAAATGGGAAAATCCAATACAAAAAGAGGAAAATTAAGCAAATAAAATAAAAGTAAATAGACACTTTCTCATTTCTGATAATTTATTGAATTAGACAAAATTGCTAGTTAAATAATGACATGATTAAATGACTGAAGTAAATTATTATAGTATGTATAAGATTATATAAACAAAAAAATGGACAAAATGTGCATGCAGAATGATTTGTCAGTATTGTTTAACGTATAGGTCATGTTGTTGGTTTCCCATATTAACTTTGTTAACTTTAAGTTTTAACTTAAAGTTAAGGTAGCATGATACCTAATACAGTACAATGCTGTATTTTTTTTTTTTTTTTTTATGTTTTTGAAAAGTCTCATGCTCAAAAGGGCTGCATTTGTTTGAACAAAATTGAACATTTATCAATGTTAGTATATATATATATATATATATATATATATATATATATATATATATATATATATATATATATATATATTTTTTTTTCAATTTAAATAGCCGTTTCTATTTGAATATATTTTAAAATGTAATTTATTCCTGCAATGACAGTGCTGCATTTTCAGTCTTAAGTGTTACATGATCCTTCAGAAATTATTCTAATATGATTATTAGATGCTCAGAGAAACATTTGATATTATTATCAGATCTGAAAATAGTTGCAAAAAATGTTTTTGGAAACAGAGACCTTTTTTTCAGAATTTTTTGATAAATCATCATTTGAAATTAACCTTTGATATAGAAATATTGTGGAACATTATAAATGTCTTTACTGTCACTTTTGATCAATTTAATGTGTCCTTGTCATCAAGCTTTTTGTGTAATGGTTAAGTAGATGGGCTGCTAACCAAGAAATTGCGTATTCCATCCGGCCTTTTCAGTATTTTGACCTTGAAGTGAGCACTAGCTTCAGGGCTACTGTCCCAGCAATTAATGTACTGTAAGTCACTTTGATTAAAAAGCAGCTGCTAAATGGCACGTAACTACAAATGACATTTGGAGAGACTCATAAACTCACTCTGTCCTTCCACCAAAAGCTCTATACCTTTTTTAAGCCAGACAAAAGCAGCAATCACATGACTGCAACAAAGTCAATGAAAACAGTGTTTATTTGATGATAACACGTAAGGTGTCAGACCGACCAGTTTTGCCATTTCTTTCAAGGGGGTAAGAAGGTAAGAGTTCTGGCAGAGGACGTCCGTCCCAGATTGACAACTTACTTTATCGTGGGCACCATGTGCGACTGTCTCATCAGTCATCGAGAATTTCAGCTTCTACCTGACAGGGGTCGAGGAGGACTGATGTAGAATTTGTGTCACCTCTGCATCTGTGTGTCTATGTATGTGACTGCCACAGTGGACCCATCTCGCAGTCTGTGTCTGACAGGGTTGTTCAGGTTCACTTGAATTACGCTAGTCCTCTTGATTTTGATTCATCTGCGAGTGCTCTGAGCATTCCCGCTAACATTCTTAGACACAGAACAAACATGCTTTGCTGGTTGAGAGAAAGTTCATCTCTGAAATACAGATATGGGCATTTTTAAGTACATTTGCATTTGTAGGGAAAATTCATCCAAAAATAGAAATTGTCATCATTTTCTCATAAATAAAATAGCTCATACTGCATGACTCATGCACTAGGCTCTATGTCATTCTATGCCATACAATAATAGGTTTGTATGATGAACAGATTATTATTATTATTGTTACTTTTTTTTCTTTCCAGTGGGAAACTGGTTATTGTTTGGATCACTGTGAAACTGTGTCATTCAGACAGAAGGAAAAAAAAAAAAAAAAAACAATAAAAATGCACAAAATGTATTTTAGGAGTATCAAAATACTATAAAAATGTATTTGAATTTAGTTGAAAATGTTAAGCTTCAAATTTATGCATTTCAAATAAGTATTTTTTTTATTTTTATAATTTATTCCAGTGTATTAATTTATAGTAAAAAAAATCAGTAAGAATAAGGGACTTAAAATACCACTGTAAGTCAAGAATCTAGAATTAAAAATGATTTGTATTCTAAATTATGAACAATCATGCAGAGGTTTATGATAAAGATAAAACAAACACAGCATGATGCAAAATGTGATGCGTAGCATACAAGTGGCATCACTCAGAGTGAGTCTGAATAATCCATTGTTTAATACCAGCTTTGTGAATACATATTCATGGAATGCAAGAGAGCCCTGGGCCACACTTGCAATCTATGCTAGCCATTAAGGGTGTATTTCTAATTTTCACTGTAATAACCTATATTAAGCTCAAGCCGAGCAGAAATGAGCAACAAGGTAAACAGAAATGAATAAAGGTAAAGACATTTCCTATTATATTTCAAGCTGCTTGAACCTGCTTTTAATCAGAACATTGGTCGATACTCACGCGCTCAAACACGTCCCTGAAGAGAGTCTATTTCAGGGGCTCAGTGAATAGGACATCAGGTCGGAAAGCAAACGGAGGACCTTGGTGAGCTGGCCATGTCTTTGTGTTCACAAAGTAAGGACATCCAGAGACCAGGTTTTCATGCACTTTCCTATCACTCCATCAGATTTGGACGCTTACACATGATGTTTTAACTCGGTTTTAGGATTTCTGGGATTTAATGTCATGGCCACTATTATGTATGTGGCACCATTGCATTCAGAATCCAGTTTCAAGTCTATTTAGAGTTGTTTATGCTATTTAAATTGAGTTTTCTTTAAGGGCAAATGTAGAAATCACATCAAGCCTGGGACTTAAAGAATAAAAGTCTCTACTGATTTAGTGGTGGTATTTAAAAGGCACTTCGTGGTCATTTGATCATGTAGAGAGGGTATTGACGTCCTCCTGATGGCAGTTAGATGGCATCAGTCAAATGTGTTTTTGTTCTGTTGGATGAAAGAAAATGGACTGGAAATCATTAAGACCAACTGTACGCTGTTCACCGTTCCTAGGCTTCTTTGTCAGTCTGGCTGTAATTGTGGATATTTGCTTTCACAGTGTTGGGCAACAAGCGTTTGTGGCTGTGGGCATGTGCTGCAGTGTCGAGATAAAGAGAGAGAGGAACTTTTTTCTGTTCGATCGCTATGCCGCATTTAATAGTCGCTCAGCCTCTGTCCTTGTTCTGCACTGCAAAAGAACGAACATTTCTTACTCTAGAGACAGTCTCATCTCCTTCATGAGAGAGAATGAGAGATACTCCAGCTGATTCTTCTCATCCTTGAGCAGAATTTTCACCTCTTAGATATCCCAGATGGTCGTGCATGGGGCCTCAGGGACTGAGAAGGCTCACGTGGACACATCTGGCCTTTCTCTTTCAGACTTACAATTTTTACCTTGTACTAATAAAACAAGAAGTTTCCATTTACTTCAGTTGAAGTGGCACCCAATCTAGGCACCAGAAAACCATTTGAAACTGTTTCAGAAGCTCTTGGGCAGCAGCAAGTTTAGTACAGAAAAGGACAACTCATTTTCTTCAGAAAATGTAAAATTCTAGCTTTTATAATGAGCTTGTCAAAATGTGCACTTCTGTTATTTCAGTATTTATGTACTGTAGAAGGTCTCTCTTTTTGCTACATTCTTAATAAATTCTTAGGGCAAACTTAAAATTTTCACAACTACTGTACATTGATGGTTACATCAGGTAGTTGCTTTCTTCATGATTCATGTTTGATTCTGTTCGCATGGCACAAAGTGAAACGCTGTTACTGTTCAAAAGTTTTGCATGCTTTACGTTACAGTGGTGTTTGTTTTTTGAAAATGCTTTCTTGCTATACCAGGGGCTTCATTCAGATGTGTTGTTTTTTTTTTGTTCTTACATTTGCTTCAGGGTAGATCCACCAGTAAAGGAGTTAAAATGAAAAGATCCTTGACCTGGGCTAGCAGGAAACCTTCATGAAGAGAGGCCAACCTGAAAGTGGCTGTTTAAAAGTAAGGCCATTTGTAAAAAGGAGTATGATTACCTTCTTTTTCTCAGCTTACTTTCTTATAGGTCAGCTAGAATAAGGTTTGGAAAGGCTTACAACTCAGACAGGGTTTACAAGTGCTAGTAGACGCTAGCAGTTTTGCTCTCAGATTTCATCAAAAAATGACATGAACGACATGAGGGTGAATAATTAATGACAATTTTCTATCCCTTTAATTCCTCATTTAGATTATTGCAATTGTGTATCTTTGTATGGTACTGCTGCTCTTGTTTTGCCAGACTTAACCATAATTTGCCAAGATGCAAATCAGGGAATTGTTGCTTGCAGGCAATTTAATACATCACCCTAGGGCTGGGCGATATGGCTGAAAACTATATCACGATATCAGTGTTTCATATCGGTCGATATCGATAATTATTGATATTTTTTATGACCCATTTAAAATAAGGACCAGGAGAAAGATATATTACATTTTAAACATTTTTATTTTAAACTTAGCCTTCCTCTGATCATAATCCCCTCAGTTATTAAGACAGAAATGTAAACAACCATGGAAAACTCAAATAATTAAAATGTAAACATAAGTCTAAAGTCACAATTAACACTTAACAATTATCTCTTAACATTTAAGGTGCAAAATGAAAGGAAATGTTTAATAAAGTGTAATAAAATAGTGCAAAGTGTTAAATATAAACAGAGAAACCTGAGAATTTTGTCCCAAGTTTAGTGCTAGGAAGTTCACTAGCTGTTCACCTTCTGGTGAATAAAGTGTTTTTAAAATATGTGCAGTGTTTTGTAAACATAAATAAAACTGAGGTAGTTCGTGGTATTACCAGTCTTGGCGGGGACGGCGGTCTTGCATAATTTGCAGACGACATTGGTCTGACTACGGTCAGACTTATAATATCCAAGAAACTGCCATACTGGCGAGCTGACTTTTCCTCTTTTATTTACAATTTCCTCGCTCGCTGCGGCACTCATTTTCTGCTTATGAAAAGGAATCCAGCAGACCAGCACGAGACAACGATATGGCGCACCCAAACTGATACTGTTACATGATTGGCTGTTAGCGTGTCACTCCCTACGTTGCTAGGTTACCAGAGAGCAGTGCCTTTGTTAATGCAACCTCTGTTTTCTTCCGACGAAGAATAAAAAATATTGAACGTTTTATCGAACACATTTTTTATTGATATCGATCACGTGTCTATCGCGATACATATCGTTATCGTTTTATCGCCCAGCCCTACATCACCCCCTTCCATTCTTAAAAAATGGGTCTTAAAGACCCACAAGTGAAGAATGGTGAGATTTCAGTGAAAACAGTTGGGAGTCGTCTACTTTCATTATCGAGTTGGTAATTGGGACACTATCTTAAAGGGATAATTCACCAAAATATGAAAATTATACTCACCCTCGTGTAATTCCAAAGCTGTTTGCATTTCTTCTTTGGAACATAAAAGATATTTTGAAGAAAGTACCAAACTGACTGTTTTTCGTCTATTGAATAGAAGAAAAAAAAACATCTGAATAATGATATACAGGACATGAGGGTAAGGAAATGATGACAATGTTTTTGTATTTGGCTAAGATGTTTCTTTAGCTGAGTTTTCCCATTTACCTTCAAGTCAGCTACTGATTTACTGAATGGTAGTCTATGCCAGTTGAATGTAAGAGTGTGGCTTCAGTGAGTCTTAGCCCCAGTGGATTCAACCATGTACAACTGATCTCACAGGAAATGAAGAAACTGCAAGGCACAGACAAAAACGATAGGAACCTTAAATAAGACCAAGATCTGTGAGTGCCCTCAACCTTTGCTCTCTGCAGCCTTTTTGAAAGAAAATGTCTTCTTTGAAATGCTGGTCTATCAGAGAAAGAAAAAGCGCTTTATGAAAGGTCATGGTGAGGGCGTACTGAAGATGGATACAAGATGGTAATCATTTGCATTAGAAATGTGACTCGCACTCTATACCGAAGCCTTTCCCACCCGTAATGCCAATATTATTTACTTCAGACTAGCCCAGTGTTTTTTTTTTTTTTTGCAGTTAAATGCAAATGGACTGCTTGATCAAACAGATTTTCAGGGAAGATGTTTGTTTTGCTGCAGTTTATGTTTTTATAAAGGTTAATGTATTTCAGGGGACTTTAGTCTGCTGCAGACACACATTTCATCCTTTCTGATAGACCTTAGACATTATTCTGATACACTTTAAACTGTTTTTGATTGTTCTTTGTTTTTTGCTAGCTCAAAATATTTAAATAACCGACTAATCTCACATCATTCTTTTTAGACCGCTGTTACTCACTGGCTGTTTACGTTGTAGGAAAACAGATACATAGTGTAATTCCCGTTTGCAGTTTTCTACAAATGACCTCCATTTTCTTGTTGACTTTAGACCCTTCAGCATTACAGTAGTTAGTCTGAAAACATGCTTCTGTATAGTTTCATTAAAAACCAGTGCGAGGTCACTGATATCATCTTTTGTTCCTCTACATGGCCAAAGCTGCAGTCAGTTGCTGGGATCTTATCACAAACAGCTGAATTAGCAAGACAATGTCTGCTTGTTTACAGGACAGTAACCTCCGATAATCACTTTTCCAATAATTTGTGCATGACTATCATATTAGCAAAGGTCATACGGTGAACAGCCTTGCTTCCTTGACTTGAATTATTGGTAAATTGAAAGGCCCAAGCTTGAATTTCCATGTTGTTTCATGCAGGGTTATTGTAGTGGTTTTTATTTTTATTTAATTTGTCGTTTTGATTTAGTTTTCTTTGTCACTTTTTTCCACTTGTTAGTTTTCTTGTTTTAGTTTTTATTAACCATAATGACAAGTTACCCCATTAAAAAAATAAATAATAATATATAGCGCTTGTTTTGGGGCTGGCTTACCTGCATAACTGACAGAAATGTGAAGACTTTTGCCTAAGTGCGGCTTGTTGTAAGAGTAATTCTCCCCAAACTGAAATTTCTGGCATTCAAAAGCTCAAAAATGACAAAAAAGCACCATAAAAGTGTCAGAAATGTGGTCTCTGTGACATGAACTTTGTTCCAACTTTTTAAAGCCTTAAGAGACAGTAGATTCGTGAGAAGAACAGACTGAAATTACCTGTCATGCATAGCTCCTGACAATATGTCGATAAACTTTCCTCAAAAGCTGACGTTTATCTCGAGTGAAGCCACAATATGAATAAAAGGGTCACAAGTGAGCTTTTGGAGTAAGTGACAGTTTTTGTATTATTTCATGTCTTTTTTCAATGATGTTAAATATTGAGGAGGAAGGTGGAGGTGCTTTGATCAATGGCGACGTGGTGCATGGCAATTAGGAATGATGAATAGGCTTGCTCTCTGACATGAATCTGAGATCTTGAATAATTGATTTAAGAAAGAAACATCAGATGTAAGAATCCAAAAGTCGGTCCATCAGTGTCAGTAGGTGATGTATGGAGAGCAGACTAAGAGTCCATTTCCCTCAGGTCCACTGGGAGACTGAGAGATGAACGGCCTGGAGGAAGTAAGCAAAGAGTGGACATTAAAAGGGCAAGAAAGGGGCTGGGACAAATCTGTTTTTGCTTTTTTCTCCTCTTGCCATGTCCATTTCGGATCCAGTTTTATATTTCTCTTTTGTACTTTAAGGAAACTGTTTAAAAATTAAAAATTTTTGGGTGAGGTATTACTTAAAAAAAAAAAAGAAAAAAAAAAGAAAGAAATTCCCACACACTTTGCTGAAGTTTTTTATTCTTGCAGGGTCCATGTATGAAGTTGTTGATGTGGCTGTTTATTCTTGACAGGATCCATGTATAAATTAATCCATGTACAAAGGATAGGACTCTGTTTACTTGTTCCTAAATGTGTCAGAGTGTCACACAGCGGAATATTCAAACCCAGCGATTTGCAGAAGGTTGAACGTACTTTATTGCTGGAAAGAAATTCGTCCCACGTGCCTTTACTCAAATGTATTCAGTATCAGGTGTCCTGTGTTGTGACACCAAGGCTAAAACAGGAGCGTTAGTTACACAATGCTGTTTTTGAGGATGGTTACAGTGCTGTTTAGACTTTGTTGTTATATCGCATTGGATAGTTTTAGCAAAAGGACCCAACTGCAATTCCCATGTGCCCTTCACTATCTACTTTGATAGACACTTGATGATGATGTCACTCAATGTTATGGCTAGAAGAAAAGCCAGAGGTCAAATCCCTTAATAATCACTTTTATGAAACACTAAGACAGCTGATGGCCACAGAAGGTCAGCGCCTGCTTGCCATAGTCCCCAGAACAGGCCCCAGATCAGTCGCAATCTGCACTCCATTCAGAAAAATACCTTGAAAACCAAATAGTGTAGCTCTAGAGTTGGTTAGACACAATGGAGGCAATGAAAAGAGTGAATGAGCCTTTGAATCACTTTTTTTTCCCCTCTTCCATTTTCCTACCCTAAACATTAGCCATCATTTCAAAGGTCCTGCACTCTTTGCAGGTTTTTTCTTTTTTTCCTTTTTCCATCAAATCCGTACAGATCCTTCAAATATCACTGATTGAATAATGTTTTAAAAAAATGCAGTAATGTCATATTCATTCTCCAACACAATCAGCTGTGCTTATGTGATGATGTGTTTCAATCTGGCTTGCAACATCTACCATTCTTGTTTCCTGTTCCTACTGTCAATCCTTCCATTCTCTCCCATTGTTTTTTGAAAATACTAGTGAGTAAATGTTAAAAAAAAATGACTGCATTGTACAAGTATATTATTGTACAAGTATTTGTAGTTACAAATGTATGTGAACCTGTTTGGGTAGATTTAAAATGGATTTCAAAGCCACCAAATTTCTTCTGATCTGCAACTAAGTTACAACAATAGGCTAAAACATGACACGGGCAATGATTTATTTAAGGCATGGTTTTAAAAAAAAATAATAAAATAGCCTAATAGTTCACTATATAATATTCCTCAGCAATGAAGTGTAAAATCACTGTTTTTGAAGTAACACAGCTTCATTGTTTGTAGAAAGACGTGCAGACGCAGGTACACACACAACTGCTAATGCTTCGCTTTGGGTGGTTCTTGGCCTCCACATCGTGTATTAAAACAGCTAGCTGTGCATTATGTAAGGAATAATTGATGACAGGCTGTTGGATTATTAGAAAAATAATGGGTGTGCATTATTTTTCTAATAATTCAACGGACCGAAGTCAATTATTCCGCTTATACTACAGTTGCCACACCTCAAGACATCGATCAGATGATATATTTCAAGGCATTCGTCCAGTATTTCTACTTAAATCGCTATTGTGAGTAGGATTATTTCTTCCGCATCTCATCCAACGCCTCTGTTGCTGATTCCAAAACGTCATTTTAAACCTAGTAACGGAGGCTTGAGCCGTTAATAACAGACTAATGCAGTTAATACAGTTAATAACTAAGTTATGAGAGAGAGAGAGAGAGAGAGAGAGTTACCTCTGTGCGTCTCTCAATAGTGTTCAGCAGCAATGTCTGTAGTTATAGTGAAACTTAGTTCCTTTTGTTCACGAACAGTGCCCTTGTTGTTACCTCGCTTGTGAGAAATCATGTAGTTTTTAAGTTATTTACTGATAAAATCGTCAGAGTAGCACTAACAACATTAGTGTGATGTATGTTAGTGTGTGTGCAAACTGTTATGTCTGTGAGGGAGAGAGAGAGTATGTGATTTCCATACATAATAAAGCATAATTTTGTGGCAAAATCATGGACACGATCTGTCATTTTTATCCTTTTGTTTACTATATTTATTTGTTTGGCCAGTGTCATTGTGGGTTTTGGTTATTTTGCTGTTGTAAGACCTTTGAAATAACAGAAATCATTTGGCGAAGTGATATGGTCATGTAATGCGGTCAAGAGCTGCCTGGAACTACGTTTGCCGTGCGGTTCCCTGAAAATAATTGCACACCTTAGAACGTTCCTCAGCCAATCAGATTCAAGCATTCAATGTCCCCATAGTATAACCCTTATATATATATATATCATTATATATATATATCATTATATATATATATCATTATATACACTATAAACACTTTAAAAGAGACAGGCATGTAGATATTTGTGATTTGTGAAAGATATTTTCTCTGTTTTGGAGGGATGATAATTTTTAAATCATACCCTATTTATTGCATCAAAATTTGTTAAAGGGGTCATATAATGGTACATGCACTTTTACAAGTTGATTGTACTGAAATGTGTGTTAGCAGTGCCTGTACACAACCATCATAAAATGATAAAAATCCATCCAGTGTTTTTTTTTTTAATCTCCTTATTTGTTTTACCCTGTCTCAAATCAAGCCGTTCGACCGTGTGACGCCACACGGTCGGACGCCCCTCCCACGATGGTTGATTGACAGCAGTGTTTCAACACAGACCCGCCCTTGCTCGTGAGCGAGCTGTCAATCATAGTCCGCGCGTGTTGATATACGCTGGTCGCTGGAGCTGTCTATGAGCAGAATGGCGTCTAAGCGATTGTGGTGTTCTGTTCTCGGGTGCAATAATGAACACAGCAGTCATTTTGATGTTCCTAAGTCCGAACCGCTGAGTTTTGCTTTTGAAGGGAATATTCCCCACGAGCAACGTCAATGTTTTCATGTTTGCGCGAATCATTTTTCACCAGACTGCTTTATAAATGAAGGTCAGTATAAAGCTGGTTTTGCTAAGAAGCTGCTCCTGAAAAAAGGATCGGTACCAACTATTCGTGTTCCTGCTGAACCTCCAGAAGAAGTGAGTGTAACGTTTAATTAACCTTTATATTAATCTTTATATTAATCTTTGCAAATCGCTAGCACGCTTCACGATGTATGTGGCTAATGTTTACATTCAGTGTACATGCATGTTTTCTATTTACGACGTTCTCAATATAATTAATAATCCCACGTTTATAATGAACAAAACGTTATGGTTATTGTGTTATTACAAACTGTGTACGCAGGTATTAAAGTTAACATGATAACACTACACTAAGCTTACTTTTGTAGATGGTTTATAACGGTGTCTGTTAAGAAGTAATGTAAAAAATTTAAATAAATAAAAAACAGTTATAACTGCATGAAAATTAATGGTAACACAATACCTGCAAAATACTGTTTACATCCTGCAAATGCATATGATCCAAGACTATAAATACTCTAATTGATGTTTTTCAATATTATGCCAGAATAAGTTATGTTATCTGATCACATATTTACTGCCATTCTTCAAAATATACCCTCAACTGTTGTCAAGGCAACACTCCACGTGTGTTGTGTCAAAAACGCCCCACAGAACAGAGGGGCGGGGCGAGCAAAGCTCACTAGCATTTAAAAACACACGCACTAAAACGGTGTGCTGAAAACAGAGCTGTTTTTGAGCAGGTAAAATGAGTGTTTTCTTACAATACTAATGAGAATTTTTAATTAAAGTATATTACAAACTTTCAATTTAGACCCTAAAGAATCATATTAGCTTGTACAAAAATGGCATTATATGACCCCTTTAATACTTTACTATGGGGATCATTTTATTAGTTTATCAGCTTATTATTCATGCAACAATATATATATATATATATATATATATTACTCTTATAGTTTTCATTAATAATCATTGCTGTATAGATGATAACTTTGTCTAGTTCCTTTTATAAATATTTTTAGCATGACTTTGTGAAAATTCATTCTGTAACCTACTTGTTCTACAGATCTGTGTACTAGTGCTAAATGCTACTGATTTGAGAGCGTTGATAACGTTGCTAATATCATGATTTTTTTTTTTTTTTTTGCTATTTCCTTACCGAATATCGTATCCTTTCAGCAATAACATGTCCATGGGCTTTTTTGATTACTGTCAGTTTAAGTGCTGGCGTTGCAGTGTTGCCAGATATTGCTATTAAGTCAACCAAAAACCAATAAATAAATAAAAATAAACTGAAATTATTTCAAATCTTTTGCAAATAAGATAAGATAAAGATATCACTGATCCTAAACTGCAACTTCCCACTTTATTAACTTTCTAAAATGTCAAATTAAGTGGAAAAGAATTGTCCAAAAACACTTATAGTTGCTGGATCTGGCAACACGGAGGCTGCGCCCGCAGCGTCTGACAGTGATCATTTTCATACCACGGACGCTAAGCATTCTTGCAAACTGTCTAAACTGAATAATACATGTCATGCAGATTCATATGAGGAGTTTTAAACAGCAAATTAGTCATTCAGAGAGCAAATTTTATTTTTGAACATGAAAAATTTACTGGCTACGGGCCTGGTAACAACTCATTTGCTTGTTGCTTTGAGCTGTAGTTCATTTTTATTTTTATCTATTTTTTTTTCTTTCTTACCTCAACAAACACACAACATTGAGCGAGTCATAAAGGTCCGGTCAAACCTGTGTACCATCCTCTTGTCTGTTCTTATTCAATCATTGTCTGCTTCTTTTTTGAGGCTGCTATACATTGGCTGTTCTTCCTCAGGATGAAAATGAAATCTTTATTTACTCACCCTCATGTTTTTCCAAACCCTTTATGTAATATGAAAACATGATATAAATATGTCATGATGGCTATATGTTTTACATAAGTCTTTGAAAAATACTAAGCAGCACAACTGTTTTGAAAACAAGAGCAGCAAATCAGCATATTTGATGATTTCTGAAGAATCATGTGACACTGAAGGCTGGAGTAATGATGCTGAATATTCAGCTTTACCATCACAGGAATAAATTACATTTTTTTTATTCTAATATTTCCCACTATTTATTTACTGTATTTTAGATCAAGTAATTTAGCTTTGATGAGCATAAGATACTGTAAATGTTGACAGAATTGTTATTTTCTTTGGGTGAACTATCCCTTTAAACTTATTCCTTTAAGCGGGAACCCATGCAGGCTTTGATTTGAATCAGGTACAGTATGTTACCATTGCAGACATCTTGAAAAAGAAAAGTATTTCAATATCACTCAATTATTTTGCTCCTTGCGAGAAGGCTGGAAGAAATCTCCTGCTGAGGCCTCGCAGGTCCCCACACTTTACCGACACAACATCTCTGACCTACTTCAAACATCTTGTGTGAGAGGGAGAAGAGAATACAACACAAAACAAACACCCAAGCTCCTCTCGGTATCTTTTCTAACCGCTAATAGATGGTTTATTCCATGGGGATCGTGAGAAGCCACCAATCTGCACTCTTTCTTCCACACGTAAACACCTCAGAGACAAATATAAAGTCTGAGTCTGTCTCATCCCGCAGTCTTCTTCAAACCAGACTCTTTGAAAAATGCACAAACACCCTGTTTTATACCGGTTTCTGTGCCGTGCACCTGAGGGAGATTTTACACTGTGTCAATTAGAGCGCATAGGCTTGTGTGCTCCTTCTTCTTTACCATGAGGGAATAATTAAGATGAGCCTTCAATACACAATGTTCCACATCATTCTCAGTCCTGAAGCTATCATAAATATTGATTTTGAGGGTAACTGCAGAAATCCTGTCTCTCAAAATGCTGGAGGAGAATGAAGCAACAAGCTTATTCATGTTTTTTTTTTTTTTTTTTTTGTTAACCGTTAATTAAGACCTAATAATTGAGCAAATAGAGGCATGTTGCGATGTTAAATACACTTTGGGGCAATTTCTCTAACCAGTTGCACCACTTTTGCATAGTGTATTTTAGCACAATAACATCAACAATGTTTTGAGTTGAGTCTGCCTAGGACCCCAAGGGGTAGCCTTTTGCTGTGCCTGTTCTAACAAATTTGGATTCGCAAACTTTTTTGTCAGCCGAACCCCTTTGAATATTTCCATGAAGTACTCCAAGATATTTTAAATGAATATTTAAATAATTTAAAAACACATGCACAAGTTGGCAGTTCTGATTTTGGTTGATGTTCCTATGACAAATATGTCTTAATATTTTATCTTTTTATTAAGTGTTTTTGATTTTTCAAATTAACTTGGAAAATAGGAATTTATAGATTCAGTTATTATGCATGTAATACACGTAATGCTTTAAAGGACATTAACGATCTTAATAAAATTTTGGGGTCCTAGATGGACTAACCGGATTCTTCGTGAAATTGCCACAAAATGCTTTGTGCCGTATTTAGATGAAGTCATTGTTATTCATTATTATGAACTGGCCCATTCTAATTATGTCTGTGCTTTTACCAAATTTGCACCATGCCTAAGCAGACATCGCATGCAAATACACTGGTATTTGCACCCTGTTTAGGTGAATTTGGCTTAACTCATCGGCCATATGCAGCTCCTGCATTGAAATTCAAATGAGGAGACAGGAACATAATATTTACTGTGGCGTTTTAATCAGGTCAGTACAACAGACAAACAACTTCATAACACTGCAGTCAGGCGAATCAATTTCACATTTTACCCTAACACTAGCACAAGATCCATTGAGGTGACTAATAAAGTTACAAACATAATATTAAGGTGACATATTGGGTTTTTGGAAAAAAGAGGACACTGGCAGGCAGGATGGGGTGTTATGGGGGTCCCTAATACTATTTAATCGTAAAAACTGAAACAAAATAGTAATTAGGAATCTTTTATCTAGGTATACTTATACCATTTATGCAACTTGATAAATGTAAAAAACTGTGTTTTAGGCCGAAATTAACATTAATTTCTACTTATAAGGGGGAGGGAAGTGATGTGTGGCCAAGTATGGTGACCCATACTCAGAATTTGTGCTCTGCATTTAACCCATCCAAGTGCGCACACACACAGTAGTGAACAAACCCGGAGCAGTGGGCAGCCAATGCTGTGGCGCCTGGGGATCAGTTGGGGTTTCGGTGCCTTGCTCAAGGGTCTCACCTCAGTCGTGGTATTGAGGGTGGAGAGAGTGCTGGTTATTCACTTCCCCCACCTGCAATCCCTGCCGGACCTGAGACTTGAACCCACGACTTTCAGGTTACAAGACCAACTCTCTATCCATTAGGCCACGACTGCCCCATAAAAAATATATATATATATATATATATATATATTTTATAAAATTATAAAATAAATTTTGCTTATGAACTAATATGAACAAGCCTTATTTTGTTTAATTCAGTTAATTTAGCTCACAAGCTCATTCCCTTGGCCAGTGTTTTTTGTCTAATATGTGTTTCTAATTGGTTTCCTTAATTTGCCACTGACTCGCATTAGCTTTGCAGACGATCCTGCCTGAGATGAAAACACAGGAATATTTTGTATAATCCTTCCATGAATATATATTTTCATTTGGGTATGAGAGTCAGTCATTCGCAATTGTACCCACAAAGCTTTTTCCGTCATTTTGATTTCGGTGAACGGGACGTGGCACAATTGTTCAAGCTTTTAGTGTGAATGCTGTAATCTGTTAGTACATCTGTATGTGAGATGTGAATCCTGCATTACCTTTACTGAAGGTAGTGATTAAAATGTACACGAAAAATTATGCTATTCGAGAAGGCGGGACCTGTGGAGAACAGTCAATGCAGAAACTTGTATATTAGATGTATAAGCACTTTCAATAGAAAAACGGACATTATAGGCAATTTATAAATCCTGATTGGACCCCTTTTAATGTCCAAAAAAGAGGACTGTGGGCACTGTAATAATGTCAAACATTTGCAGTGTTTGAATATTTAACTTCAGTGTAAATCTGTTTTTATGGCAATATCATTTTATCATTTTCTGGGTGGGATTTTCCTCCTATGTGGGATGTTTTAAGATTTAAGAACATTTTTACTTTGATTTATGCTAAAGGTTGATCAAGGACAAGTCAGTATTTCGTGTTTAAGAAGCTGACAGATGTATGCGATGAATTTTGTCTTTGTCTGGATCACGCAAAACTTTTTTTTTTTTTTTGCTTTTGTAATTCATTTCCAGGCCCTTTTGGCCTTGAGGCACCTCCGAGCGAAGCAAGATTGTTTCATACGTGCTTCAGACACTCACCCCACTAAATTTATAAATCATTGAGTGCACTTCCTCTTCTTGCTTTGGAGTGTCTCACTCTGAAGACATCTTATGTTGTAAAACATGCACTCCACAAAGTATGCCCTAGTAAGCCTCATAACTATCCAAGTTGGTGTTAGGTTCTAATCTACTTGAATATAACCTTGGTTACCAACTTTAAAGAAAATTTAGTCATTTTCTCACCCTCATCTCATTCCAAACTTACTTTCTTCTGCAGAACTCAAAATGTTTTGTGCATTGTCCAACATTGGACCCCATTGACCTTCATTGTATAGACAAATAAAAACAAGATCTTTGTTACACAGAAGAAAAAATAATAATTATACTGGTTTGGGATGACACAAGGGTGAGTAAATGATGACAGAGTTTACATCTTTGCTTGAACTGTCCCTTTAAGGCGTTGTACAACTAATGTGGTACATGAAGAAATTGTGGGTAGTGGCAGGACCAGACCAGCATTTATCTGTGGTGCTTGGTTGCAAACAGCTGGCTCCTGGTGTTTGGACTGGTCTAGCCCAGCTTGGCATGGACAGCGGCAACAGATGCTTGGAAATATTAGGAGCCCATGAGATGAGAGAGTAAAGGAAGGGTAGAGATTGAAAGCTACAGTAATGATAAAGCCAGTGGCGTCTCAAAACGCAAGTCTCAAGATGCGAAAAAAAAGTCATAAATGAGAAAACCAAACCCCAGATGACAAAACAATGAGACGCGGAACGGCATCGCTGTCGTAAACATACATAATCGCCATGAGAAACTGCTAATTGGATGATTTTTCTTTTAAGTTGTCCTTAGAGGCATATAAAGATGTTTTGAGAAAGATGTGTTTCAAGTTTTAGTGGCACACAACATTGACAGAACACAAATGTGATTTTGAAGCGCCTAAAATAAACACGAGCCATATTCATAAGCCATACATTTTCATGAAGACGTCCAGCACAAAAGGAGTTTTAAAAACACAGCTAGTCAAATGCTAATGCATTCATCTAAGCTAATTCAGATTTTTTTTTTTAACCCTGCTGCCTTAATTCCACCTTCTCCCCCTTCACTGTGCTTTTGTGGCAGTGCATTAGTTACAAATTATACTCATTTTGTCACATTCTGTGCTTCACGTCCATGCCATTAAGTCCTTCGTCTTTAGCGGCAGTATTTTGCTGAGTCACGGCCATTACATTATGGCGCTAACACTCTGATTAAAGCAGTGGTCAACAGGGCGGCCATAATAAAATTCAAGGTCTGTGCTCAAAGTTCACAGGGACTCATAAACTTTTTCCTCATTACTCACGGTTCCCTTTTTGCTCACACCATGTCAGCTTGTCAAAACTAGATTGTTCTCATCAATGGAGCTGTCGAGACTGGTTGTCCCTTTTTGGTTCTTTTTTAGCCATGTTATAGATGGGGTTAGGTATTGAGAACCTGTTCCATTTTAGAATCGGTTAAAAATTTCCATGAACCGGGTATTCGATAAGACGTGTGCATTTCGATTCAGTTTAACGATTCCTGCATTCACATTTTAATGTGATTTTAAACTATTTAAGCACAGGAGGGGAAAGAACTTGCGCAATGTTTTCGTACAGCGCACACATCTGAAGCGGGAGCACAGAGAACAACGATCCCGGTGCGGGTTCCCAGCCTGTGTCCGTTCTCGAACCGTTCCGTGCATTTCCACTGCAGAAAAGGTTGTTCGAAGCTGAAATTGACTTCTCTTTCACATTTACCAACCAATATGCACAAAAATACATCGGTATATCATCACACCGTGTCTGTGTTTACGTATGCGATACTCTCCAAAATGGTGCCAGGGTGACGCGGAGGAGATGAATTGTTGAATAAAGTCGCTATTTTTGTTTTCTTTGAGGAAAAAAAGTATTCTCGTAGCTTCGTAAAATTACAGTTGAACCACTGATGTCACATGGATTATTTTAACGATGTCCTTACTATGTTTCTGGACCTTGATCGTGTTAGGATCCTTGCTGTCTATGGGAGGGTCAGAGAGCTCTCGGAATTCATCAGAAATATCTTATTTTGTGTTCTGAAGATGAACGAAGGTCTTACAGGTTTGGAACGAGATGAGGGTGAGTATTTAATGACACAATTTTTATTTTTGGGTAAATTAGCCCTGTAAGTGAACGTAAGCGGATGAAAACGAAAACATGTGTAACAGTATTTTTATATCTTTTTTTTTTTTTTTCCACAATGACAGTTGTAGACATTCTCAAGCCATTGCAATGCGATTTGGTGAAATGCATCATCGGCCACTAGTGTACATGCAGAAATGCCTTGTTAACAGTTACACTTACACAGGTGCCAATTACCTCAGCAGGTAACCAGTCCTTTGGTCTCTTTAAGGCATCCTACTGAGAAAGTAATAAATATCTGCCTTTCACCGTTTCGTTACACTGTATTTTCCCCCTGTACCCCTTAACAACAGTTGCTCCACTCCAGCCTGCGATCCCAGTCTTGGCAGTCTTGCGCGTGGAGACCATCGAGTGTCTCAGACAACAGCAGGATGAGAAACACCCTTTGGCTAGGCTCACTGTCTGCGCTCAAGTAGAACCATGTCCCTACCATCAGAAATGAATCTCCGATTTAAGCATCAGTTGGGGAAGTCGAGTGCTTTATCTGTCCGATTTTGATTCGCTCATCTACACTCACGCACGCTCTCACACATATTTTTCAGCCCTTAGATATTCATGTGACGACAGCGTGTGCAGGTTCTCCGCTCCAGCTGCTCCATGCAGCATTTGTCAGCTTTACTGTCACTGAAATGTCACGATGTAGTCAGTCGTGTCAAGAAAGAAGGAATAGATCTTGACACGACTGCCTCAGCACACCCCTGTTAAATTTCAAGAGATTTGGTTTGCCTACATTTCATTTCTCAGTTGGCCCCCGAGAGACAGTGGTTTCTGTTGCTAATACAGTATAGATTTGGTTAGAAAAGTAATATGAAAAGGCATAAATATATATAAAAGTGCGTGTCTATCATTTTGCCTTTGTAAATTACTTAATAAGCTCTATACACTCTATTATTCATGATACTTTTCTAACCACATTATTCTGTATCAAGGCTATATGAAATCTTTTGTGGAGTTTTTAAATATAATTATTACTTTTATTTAAAAAAACTACTTTTTTAAGGTAAATATTCTAAAGAGTATTTGCTTATTTTCTTAGTTATTTACCTATTTAATTATTGTTCAAATATACCGTGTATGTGTATGTGTGTGTATGTATGTATGTATATATATATATATATATATATATATATATATATATACATACACACATACATATACATACACACACACACACACGCATATATATATATATATATATATATATATATATATATATATATATATATATACACGTACATACAAAGGAATATATATCATATGGAATATCGGAAACCATTAAAATTAAATAAGTAAATATTTAGATAAATATAATTGTATATAAAAGGATATGTAATTTAATTAAACTCTCTCTCTCTCTCTCTGTCTCTATCTATCTATCTATCTATCTATCTATCTATCTATCTATCTATCTATCTATCTATCTATCTATATACACACTCACACACACACATATATATTCCTTATTGTAATTTTATTTTATCAAATTTTTCCTATCTAAAAATCATCTCGGATTATAAAAACCACTGAATTCCCACAACAGCATCAGCACACATAAAGGGGACGACTGTTTCTGTGTGCCAGGCGTGCCAGCTGCAACTTTATTCTGGCAACACTCAACAACCAGCGAGAGCCACGCACAACACAAAGAGCCATTTAGATTGTACAAACAGGCAAAGAAACACAGCAGCAATTTCAGAATAATGAGATGATTGCAAACGCAGCTGCGGACACCCTTCTATTAAAAGCGTGTTGCTCTGAGCATATTTCGGTCTCTTTGTTCAAACCCTCCAAAATCTGAAGAACTGAGGAAGCATATTGTGAAATTAAACCATCTTGTCTGTCTTCTTTCAGACGGGTTATATCATCTGTATAGGTGCCTTTCTGTTCGGCTACAGTGGGCAGTCTTGCTTTAAGACGTCTGATGCGTCTCGCTCTCCCACTCGCGAGGCGGTATTGTCATACACACAAGCACGCCTGCTCTCACACATGCGTGTGCACACCAATCAGTACACTGGGAAGAGGAAAGACTCGTACTGAGTGGCTTCTCAATGGGAGAGAAGAGCTGAGAGGAGAGAGGGACGGAGCGAGCGCACAAGAGAGAGAGAGAGAAGTGCCGTCGCATGTGCAAGACCAAAAAGTGAAGAGGCAAATTAGCTTGTTATCCCCCAAAGAAGCTTCACCTTCAGAGTGAAGCGTGAGGAGGCTGAGAAACAGGAGGAAGACGTTGCTTCTCTGGTGATTTAAAGGTGACATGACAAGCCTCTCGTCCCTCAAATCCCAGCTAGTTTCTGACAGCGTTTCACAGCTGTGACGGGAGTTTCTGTTGTCGAGTGCCTGACTGTGTTCGGTGGATTGCAGCCAGGAGGACTTACAACAGAAGAGGGGATCAAGGGCAGGAGCGGGAACAAAAGTCTCCTCATCCCCCCTCTGACCCGCAGATCCGAACAGGAACTTTTGCTGGGAAGCTCTTTCCCGAGAGCATGGATGGATTTATGACTATGTGCTAGGGATATTGGATGAACAGCTGAAGGCACGTTTCTTTAACGTTCTCCTCACGGTATCTCACAGGTAAGATTAAATGTGATAGTTCTGTCATGGGAGGATGCGAGAAAAAAAAAAATCTACGGGAAGTCAGTTCGCAAGAATGACTAGAAAGTCAGCAGGTGTATGCATTTTTGAAGCGGAAAACTTGACTAGCCACTTTTAAGCATGTATTATGTGCGTCTCCGAGTCATTGATAATTTGCCTACGTGCTAATAAAAGATGCTAAGAGTTGACAGTTTCACTATGGTGCAGATCAGATGAGCTTATGGGATTTTCCTGCCAGTCCTTTCTAAGCTCAGTGCTGCTACTGTGACATAAGTGAACATATGATGGCCAATATTTTACATTCAATAACACACACAAGCTGTATTTCGTAATAACAGATGCAATACAGTGCAAGAACAAATGGAGTATACCGATAATATTTCTTACTTTTTTTTCTCAGAATAGAATGTGTGAAGCCACACAGAAATTGTATATTAATAATAATAATAATTATTATTATTATTATTCATATTAGAAAATAATATAATTTATTTAAATAATTTATTCTCTCTTCTACCCTGAAAAAATATATTGGCACTCCATCTGAAATGTGTAGAGTACGTAATATCTTGCGGTGATCGTGTGCAGGTGTGTCCGAGGACGGTGATGAGCATGCGGACCATAAAGTAAAACATGTAAAAGCATCCAAACAGATGATTTGTCAGATCAGTGCATTAATTATACAGTAGCTGCGAGCACCGACTCCCCAAGCTGCTCTCACTAACCTGCCAGACTCCATCTCATAGAGAAGTGACTTATATTACCTGGAAAATGAAAGCTCTGCAACAGAATACATTGCGTCGGTGTTGAGGTTTATGTGACCTTCTAAAGTCCAAGGCTGATCATTTTGCTTAAAGATAATTTTTCTGTGTTGCATGTCAATAGACTTGATTGCATGTGCTAAATCTTCTTTTATAGTGTTGAAGAAGACAGTTGAAGTTTTTAAGGCAGTTTGCCAGCCAGGGAAAGAATAGCTCTCCTCTGGGAACAGTTCACATTTCCACAAAACTGTGGATTAAGGAGGCTTTAGTGGAGCAAAGGGGATTACAATGTGCTGTTAATAATTATATGCTTAATTTTGGGGCTTGATGAATATTCATTGGAAATTTCAATGTCATTTGAGGGTACACTGACTGATGCTCCTGCCTGTCAGCTTGAAGAGTGCAGGAGAACTCAGATGTGCCATCCATTAATTAAACACTGTTTTCCAGTTAAAGTGAGTCATTTTTAGTTAGAAGATGAGCCGAGGTGTAATTTAAGTGTTAGTAGCGATACATATGTCAGCCTTTGTCTTGCAGATTTAAAGTTGGAGGAAACGTGGACTCGTTTAAACATTCCAAGAGTTTCTGTATTGAGTATTTTGGCTCATCACTGCACATTTGTCTATACTGTCAAATATTGTTTTGGTTGATATTAGTGGAATATCATATGTTTTGACCCTAAAACTGTGTTACTATATAATGAAGCAGAAATAAATGAACCTATTTGGGTTTTTTTCCTGTCTCGCAGTGCTGATCAATCCAAGGTTATGCACTAGTTATGAAAGGACTCGCCATAAAGTACTGCAAACAAAAACACGGTTATTCCCTTAAGATTAATTTATGTAGTTTTAAGAAGATCTAGTGATCAGTCAGTGGTCATATTTTACTATTACCTGTTGATTTTAAACTACGTTGTCATTTTTAAATTATATTGACTTTAAATTACATTTACAGTGTGAACTAATGCTTGTTAACGGCAGAATGTTCAGTAATGCTGAGGGCTGAAATAGCGCATGCATGTAGGTGTCTGTCAGATAGAATAAACATGCTGCTTTTATCTTCTGTCTTTAAATGTCTTTTCTCTTCAGCCGGTGCTCCTGCCATGTCCTGGCTCCTGTGTCTGTGGATAAGTGTTAGCTGCTTACTGCTGTGCCACGCCACTTTGTATGAGACCATCCAACAGCATCATGTGACCCGCCCGGGCCGCAACGCCATACAGATACTGGGTCAGTGTCTCGTTTAAACTGTATGTTCTTTGTCACTGAATCAGTGAGCTTCACAAGTGTTTAACTCTGCTGATTGTGGAAGTCCAAGTGTTGTAGATGTTCTGTTAGGGAACGCCCGTGTTTTGAGATTGAGATGAGTATGTGTTGACTTTATCGCTGTCAGATTTGCATAAAAGTGAGCTTAAATGAAGCGTTCATTGCGGTGCTTATGAAACTTTGTGATTGGTATCTTATCATCTTCTTGTGCCCCACCTCGGTCATGAAAAGAGATTTGTGTAGAAATCCAGCTCAAGACGCTTTGTTTTTGCTTTCAACGAGTGGCTTGTAAAGGGTTTCGCATCGCAAGTTACCCAGACTGCAATCTTCCATGTGCGTATGTGTGTGCGAGACAGGCTTGAGGCTAAACTCTCCTATCAGCATGCTGTGAATACGAGCAGCTTTGATCACAGAGGCTCTGGTGGAAATGACAATTTACGTCTATCGCCCGCTCTATGGAAGTATTTGGCAATTAAGTAGTGTTTCGCTACGAGGGCCGACGGGAAGAGAGACAGCAAGGTGTGTCTCTCTTCGAGACTAAGTATGCAAATGAGAGCGATTGTGGCATACTTTCAGCGGCAGAGCAAGGCTACAAAGAACTCCAAAGCAATTTAACGCTGCTCGAGTTAGATCACCGCATGCTCATTAAATATTTGCAGTGTCTTGTCCTTATAGATTATGTAGCAAATGTGTTTGTTACTTCATTACAATTGATTTTAAAAAAGGAGCACACCAGGAGTCCTAGTATAGCTGATTAGCGCCTGATTTATTGCAAACTTTATTCATTTATTTTTAATGTTTACCATCTTATAAGATGCCTTACGCATGTGAGAGAGTTTCACATCTCAGAAAGCTCTTCAAACTCATTAATCCAAAGCAAGGAGAGAAAAGTGCGATGAATGTCAGAAAGACCCGGATGAATTTTTAACACCATGCTTCCAGGTTTTTTTCCGGCCCAGCAGAGCACGGTGCCAGAGATGTACAAAGAAGTGCGTGCCCCATAGTAAGTGTTCCCTGAATTATTGAAGGGGTCGGCTGAACAACAAAAAGAAATCATCCCCCACCCTACTCTGCGGTATATAGAAAAGTTAGACAAAAACGCGTGTGAGAAATCACATCTCTGGTGTTAGGAAGGTCAAGAAGGTCTTTGTATTGGCGGGTTGTAGCTTTTAAACATTGCTCTCATGCTTGCACAAATCCATATAGCAGCGGCTGAAGATCTTTCATCGAGTTTTGCTAAGTGATCATGGTTTGGCACGTTTGTTTAGGAAAAAACTAAACCGGGGGAGGGGGTATATCATAAAAAAACAAATCTTGTTCAAATTGCTACTTTTGTGAAATGTTTTATTTAGGTGTTAAAATAACATAATATGCACATTGGACCACCATGGCAGTACCAAAATTCATGTTCTTTTTGCGTAAAAAAAAATAAAAATAAAAAAAGCAGCGACATTTTCACATTAAAGTGATTCAGTAACGAAGTAACAGTTTCGGTTCTTAGTGAGACCTTGGTTTTGACTGAATCATAATTCGAAGTATGAAGTCTTTGTCCACGTTTCTAGTTCTGTGGCATAATGCTGCATCTATTAGATGAACCAGGCTTAATGGAGACTTTTATGTAATTCCTTTATAATGGCAAAGGTGCAAAGACATGGAACAGGCTAATTAGATGTCACTGAGCTCCTCAAGCCTTCCCACAAAGGCCCTGTTTTGCAGCTAACTGAACCAACAAACATCTAAAGCTGGGTGTATCGGCAGTATTGTTAATGAGCTTTCTTGATGTCAGGTGGCTACCCTTCAGTATTACCTGCTGGCTTCTTCCATCTCAACTGACTTTAAAACTATATTGATTTTCGAAAATATCTTAAATTATAGTAATTTTTTGGATGGAGAGTTTTGATGACACTTATTTCAAGACATCTTCTCTTCTTGACAAATGTGAAGCACAGACTTTCGACAAGAAAAATGAACAGTTTTTACTGTATCATTTTATATTTTTATTATTATTAATATGTATTTTATTTTGTTTTATGTGATTCTTTCTTACAACTTTCATTTATTTGATCTCCACCCATATGCGGTTCTTCTAAAGTTTTGGAAAATTTAAAAAAAAAGCATTTAGTCTTAGGAATTTTTTAAATACACAGCCTCCTCATTGAAATAATCACTTGGACAGAAGCAGTTTTCTGGGAATTAAAATACTATGATTAATACCTGAATTAAAATTGATTTTGTAATTCTAAAACCATCTCTAGTTTCATTAAGTAGACCTTTTAATATAAATAGATTTCCATTGCCTGGAGAGAGATCTAACATTTTGAAATGTTTTTTTCTTGCCTCTCTTTTTATCCATGGTGCTATTATCCAGCAATCAAAGCCTATTAAAAAAAAGTATCCAAGATTAAAAATGAGACTGAGTAAAGGAAAGCAGAGCATGATTCATTTTGAAAAGCTGTCATCATTTATTTAACTGTGAAACACCCCCACCGGTGATATTCGAGGACAAACACTTTATATCAATGCCAAAAATTCTTCAAAATCCAGATAGGAGAGAACAGCACCATATTACTCTGTGGGTTAGACAGAAGTGTGTCCGTGTAACCGGGAGCAATTGTATTTCCATAATCAAGGTGGAAGTTTGAGTGCCTGAGCCAAACGCTTTCGTAAATGATGAAATGCAGGCTTGATGCTAAAAAGATGTTTAAGGCAGATGTTTGTCTTTCTACATTCCCTGTTAATGACCATTTATTATTAAAGATGTAATTGAGATTGTAGATGTTGTACTGAATAACGGATAGCGTTTTCTATTTCAGAAAGAATTGTTTAGTTAATGTCTGGCATGTAACACGTCCTGAACACAGTCCACCTTTTTCTCTCTCATACAGAAAATGCTTCCAGCTAGACAAAAAAATCAGTGCTGTAAAAACCGATAACCAACAAATAATCAGATGTTGAATGTTGAACGTTGAGCTTTTGGTGCTTGTGTGGGCAGTGCAGGTTTGAGTCAATTCGAGTTTGAGTGCCTTGAATACAGTTGCACAATTGACCAAGGCAATATTTGGCAAAATGTTCATTTTTTTTGGTAATAAATCACTCAATAGATCAATTTTCAGTTATTGACCATTTCTAGCTAAGTGCTGCCTTTTTAGCTCACCACTTTTAGCTCACCAGATGATCAGGCAACAAGTGATCAGTTGCTGAATGTTGAATTTTGCTGCTTAAGTGGGTAATGCAGGTTTGAGTCCGGTCTGCAACGTCTCCTAATACTATTTCTCTTTACTCTCTTTTTTTTTGATAAAGAGGCAAAATGTGTTTAAAACAAATATGTTCATGCAGTAAATACAGAATTGATGCAGTCGGGCTGCACAGTTAGCAGAATCATTATTTGTCTGAGGATGATGGATACAGTAGTTGTCAGGTCAGAGGTGTCTCTGTACAAGTGTAATCCTCCATGCAGTTCAGGCATTTCACAATACTGCAGAAATCGGCTTACCTCCTATAACAGGAGCTTGACATGAATACCAAAATGGATTTGGTTGCTTTTGAATTCTCTCTGTGTCCCCCAAAACCCTATTTTTTGAGAAACGACCAAAAAAACCCAGTCACAGCTGAGGCTTATATTGAGTAACGAGTTGAGTCGCTCCGCTGCTCCATCACCTGTTCAGGCACCGGCTCCAAGCCGTCTGCATCCCATGAGTCCATGCAGGACGGGCCCCCGCCCGCGTTCCACTCTCAGCCGAGATTGATGGCGGTCTGATTCCGGGCAGCCAATTCTGGTCTCTCAAGAAATAATCCACTACATTGACAGATGAGCAGAATGTGACATGACACAATCCCAGGCTGCAGTGTTTCTCCTCCTCCTCTCTCCTTACCAAATGAAGGCCCGGGCCACTCTGGTTTTGGCCAGATACACTGATCACTGTTGAATATTTTCCCAAACGGGTGGCAGTGTAGCCCAGCAACAGAGAGAGAAACTAACCTCATCTCTTTTCACATTAATTTGCTTGCATCCAGAACGTTCCTGAGAATGTGAATTACCAATATTCACATTGGGACATAATTTGGTTTAACCTGAGTCACAGTTGTCTCCTGCAGCCAATGACGACAGAGGATTATGATTCAGAAAATGCTTTCACTTTCCTCAAATTATGTTAATTAGAGTTTCTAATAATGAATGAAAAAACAAATTCTGCTTGAATAAAATTTAATCGTTTTACGTCAGTGGTGGCTGGTGTTTTTTCAAGAGCTGGAAAGCACAGATGTTATGTATGTATGGATATTAAAAATATGTGTGGATTTGAAACGGCATTCCCCACAGGAGCACCAAAAATAAACAAAGCATCTCATTGTTGAAAAAAATTCTAACCTGCTGATTTAACATGCTTAAGAAACATTTCTTTTTATTATCAATGTTGAAAGTGGTTGTGCTGCTTAATATTTTTGTGGAAACCGTAATACATTTAAGAATTGTTTTGATTAATAGAATCTTCTGTAACATTAGAAATGTCTTCGCTATCAATTTTACTCACTTTGATGTATCATTGCTGAAAAAATGTATTCATTAAAAAAAAAAAAAAAAAAACTAAACAAAAATAAACCAAATACCAAACTTTTGAATGGTAGCTGAATGTTGGGTTTGGTGCTCATATGGGCAATGCAGGTTTGAGTCCATGCATATACAGTCATGGCCAAAAATATCTGGATAATAAGAATTTAAAATGGGGGAAAATATCATTGTGAAATAAATGTTTTTTTTTTCTCAAATACACGTTGGACAATATAAATAGGAGGGAAAACAAAGCCCAAATTCCCTTAATTATCCATCACAATAAGAAAAAGCATGGAATATATTTCTGATGTGCAGCAAAAGATAATTGAGCTTCACAAATTAGTGAAGTGGCTTTAAGAAAAGCTAGATAAGTGAAAATTCTCATTTCCACCATCAGGGCAATAATTAAGAATTTCCAATCAACATAAAATGTTACGAAACTGCCTGGAAGAGGACGCGTGTCTATATTGTCCTAATGCACGGTTGCAATGTCCAAGGACCACAGCTTGAGAACTGCAGAAAATAGTTGAGTCTCGGGGTCAGAAAACCTTTAAAAAAAATTGTCAAACAGCACCTACATCACCACATGTTGTCTGGGAGGATTTCAAGAAAAATTCTCCTAGTTCATCCAAAAACAAACTCCAGCATATTCAGTTATCAGACACAACTGGAACTTCAAATGGGACTGGCTTCTATGGTCAGATGAAACTAAAAAATGAGCTTTCTAGCAGCAAACACTCAAGATGGGTTTGGTGAACACAGGGATAAAAAGTACCCCATGTTTACAATGAAATATACTGCTGTATTTTTGATGTTGTGGGCCTATATTTCTGCTGGAGGTCCTGGACATCTTGTTTAGACACATGGCATCATGGATTCTATCAAATACCAACAGATAAAAAATCAATAAAATATCTTTTTGAGTCACAATAATAATGAACAAATGAATGCGAAGAATAATAGTTGTTGAAGATGTCTGTGTGGCTGTTTTATTGTGAATTAATCAGATTAATTTCACACCTACTTTTAATTGTGGCAAACTAATTAGAAGGGGGAATTGATGACATAAAACCAAATTCAATTATATGCAGCTCACTGGAATGGCGTAGTAATCTGATTTCTTAGCAAATTGGATGAAGGAGAGGTTTGATTGAACTAGCTGGGATAATTCACACTCTCACACGCTCAAACCCTTCACTGTCACCATTGCACTGCAACAAGCCCAATTTCACCTCATCAGGATCTTAGAAACTTATATCTAAACTTTCTTAGGTTAAACTGAAGCCTCATGGCTAAACCAGATATAACATGTAAGACCCTTACTAGAACATGTCTAGTAAGACATGCCTATAATATGTTTCTAGAATGATTGTCAACTTGTTGCATTTTAGAATGGTTTATCTGGATGGGAATTAAAGTCCTTTCTTTCTTTTTTTCGCACTTTTGCCATTTCTGCATTTCATGCTTTCTTGCCTTGTCTTTTGTGCTTTCTTTTACTCTTTAACATTATTTTGTGCTAACTTTCTGCACATTATTTTGTGCTTTTTTGCCTTATTTTTTTTATGCTTTTTCATGCTTTTATGCTCTGAATTTCACACTCTTTGCACTTTTTAACTTTCTTTTTTGTGCTTTCTTTTTTCAGTTTCTTTCTTTCTTTCTTTCTTTCTTTCACACCTTCTTGCTTTCGCACTTTGTCTCTCACTCTGTCAGATGTCTCTCTCGAGCTCCTCCTGATGCCCTTCCCCCTTCCGTCTTTTTCTCGGCCTCCTTTTTTCTCTCAATTTCCTCATCTCTATCTGGCCTTCAGACGATTTGTCATGGATCAGATGAGACAATTTGTCATGGATTAGTGCTCTTAACTGTGTGTGTGATAGTGAAGGCAGTCACTGGAAAAGCCGAAGAATCCTATTACAGTTCTTTTTATGGTACTGTGTATGTATGTGTGTGCGTGCTCATACGTACGCTTATGTGCATTTAAGTAGAATTCGGATCATATCATGCACAAACCTTCGCAAAGCTATTGCACACAATACAGAACAGCTGAATCATGCGTAACTATACGTGGTGAGATGTGTTATCTGCATATTGTTCTGGTACCTGTTGGTTTGTATACTTTGTCATGCAAAACAGCTAGATTTCCCAAGTAGCTTTATTGCTGCAGAACATTACGAAAGTGCATTGAGCATTTTGTTCAGATGTAATAATGGAAATATTTACTGATATTACAAAGATTGCAGTAAGAGATATTCTTAATCTTTTTTTCCCCCTTGTGAGCACATGCAGCTCAGCAAAAGTGAGATACGGAGATTATTCATATTTACAAAACAAAACTGTCATTCTGAAGACGGAGCACGGTGTGTGCATTAAAGGATTTTCTTTGCCAAGTGCAATGAGATGGAACAGGATTAGAGCCTGTTTTCTTATCGCAGCCTCCGTCTGAAAATAAGGTGGGCATTGAAGCTCTTTCCATCACCATGGGCTTATTCATTATAAGTATACACATCTCGAGAACGTCCATCGCAGAAGAGCTCCATCTGAGGGATTCTAATTCATGCCAGAGCCTTGATAGCATTTGCATTTCAGAATTTAGGTCTAATTACATGCGCTAATTACAGCTGCATCTGACTCACGTCTTTGTTTGTCCCTGCGGTTGAGTTCTTAGAAGAGCTTTCTGTCAGTCAATCTAGGCAGAGGAGTTTCAAGCGAGAAGCGGAGATGTGGAACCGCAGGCCGGCCCGACCAGCGGTCAATGCTTCCGTTAAGTGAAATGATCCCAGACACCGAATTCCCCATCTGGCTGACTGCAATGCAGGCAGAGTATATGAGCCATGTAAAATGAATTCCAGCCCACAAATCATTGCGACTGTTTTGTGCCTCTCATTCAAAGCGCTATGAATTCTTATTCTGCTATTTGAAATCACATGCAGGATATTAATATAAAGCCATAGTGCTTCTCTCTCTTTTCTTGGCTCTTTTGGTGGATGCTACTGCAGATGGCTTGGACTGGTTTGCACCTTAATATCTGATTTGTTGAGTGACAGTCAGGATTTATAATCCTAAATGTGCCATTTCCTAGACTGTAAACAATCTGGACTTCTCTGAGTATCAGGATGATATTTGGGAATCTCTGGTTGCATGTAATTGGAAAGACAAGGGCTAAATTTCCACTATTGATCTCAGTGATTGAGCTTAAGGTTGGAGAGCAATTTTCAATTTTATTCCGCTAGTTGTTCTTTCTTTTTTTTTTTTCTTTTTCATGAACTTTACCGTTCAGGGGTGTAAGTTTGACTAGAGATGCAGTTATTGACTGGATCGTTCAAAGTGTGATTCAGGTGTAGATCAATCGCCACCATGTTGCCAAGGGTCATGTTTTTCCTCTGGAGCTGTTATTTTTCATCATTTCAATGATTTTGTTTTCCCTTTTCAAGAAAATCACAAGCCTGTCTGAATCACTGAATCGTTATTTATTTTCAGACTTACCTCTTTAATTTCACACTTCTGTTTATAATTTTTTTAAATAAAAATTACTTATAGTTTTATAATCTGTGTGTGTGTGTGTGTGTGTATATATATAATTTCCCTGAATCTTTGTTTGATTTGGTTTCATTGTGTTAGTTGGATGAAGGATACAAAGCTACATGACCTAGTCAACAAACACACCCTTCACCTCAGGCCCCATTGGTCATTACCTTCCGGAAAGCTTTTCCCCAGCCTCTATCCCTATTGTTTTACATCCATGACTTGCATGCATCACTGTCTTGGTTTTTTCTTTTTTTTCTTTTCTTTTTTCTGTTGGATCACAGAAACACAGCTCTGAGATTACTTTGTGCTTTCATGGCCGATTTAGCAAAGCTCACTGCGGGTATTTAGAAGAAGCATTATTTATTAGAGCTCCCTCAGATAGACACTGAGAGGCTTGTGTCGCTCCACTTTTCTTTTATGACTTTCTAAAGTGACCTCCTCCAGAAATGTGCATGGCATCCTTCTATTAAAACACACTGTGCAAGAAGAATATACAGTTTTACCATATCAACTCTCCTGAAACCAGCTGAAACTTGCCCAAACTGGTTTGCCAAGGCTAATATATCAGCTAATATTTTGCATTTCATAACTATCGTGCAAATTTATGAATTTGTCACCTTGTAAAATATTTATTTCTTGTTTTACGTTTTATGTTTTCTCGTCGGATTGAACCAAGTGACTGACTAGCTAAAGCAGCTTGGGCAGGTAAATAAAATAAATTATAAGCGCAATAAATGTATGAATTGCTAGTAATGTCGTTTTAAAATGAAAAGTTTGGTGTTTTTCCCTCCATCTCTATTTCCCAGATGTCTGTGTTTATGGAAATACATTATATCAGAGCAGTGGGCGTCCCAGTGGAAGGGAGTGTATAATATCTTCCCTGTGGATGGAAAGGGCACAGAAAGCATTGATTACCACACCGGCAAAAAAAAGGCTTGAACTCTCATAAGCTGAAAACTCTCAAATGGTATATATCGTCCCTTTCACTGCCTGTCACTTCCGCCGTATTGTTCGTCCATTCCGCCGAAGCGAGGATGAAGCAATTATAGTTTTTTACTCTTCGCTGGAGAGGGCAAAACAGGATGGCAGTTTGCAATCTCTCCAACTTTTTTTTTTGAATACATTTGAATTATCATGCCGAATCCAAAAGCCACGAAGTCTGGAGAGGGTACCGGGGCCTGGACGTGACAGTCGATTGTGATGTGTTTATGTGTGTGTGGGTTCAGAACGAATAGTTGTGGAGGAGGCAGGGAGGAGTTCTCATTAAGGTGGTGTGTGTTTGTGTTGCGTGACAGGTCCTCGCCTCTGCCTGACACTGTGACACTTTCTGAGACATGGAGGAACAGAGAGGGAGGCAAAGAGAGGGAGGGAAAGAGAGAAAGAGAGAGAAGGTAGCAGCTGCGGATGTTGGTAATATGCCTCGGAGTGGCGTTCTCAGAATTTTTTTGTCACGCACAAAGGTGCCATTTTGACGTCAAGCATCTTGGTTGAAGAATGGCTCTCTATGGCTCTGCAGCTGTGTCTTAAAGACACCTGCAAGTTTTTGCATCGTATGCCATCTCTGCACCCTTTTTTTCCGGATTCCTTCCATGTTCTTGATCGGTGGGGCCTCATATAATATTGTTTGTCCATGTCACAACAGTTCAACACAGTTGAGTTGCCATGCAGTGGGATCCAAAAGTCTTGTAAAGAAAATACTTCTGTTTTGCATTTTTGCAAACTTTTTAAATTACAAATTATATTATCTGGGTTAGTATGATTATTATTTTATGATAATGTATTTTTTCAAAAATACATTATAAATGCTATTTATACTTACAGTGAATTCAGGCATTTAAAAATAATAATAACATAATACCATTATTTTTTACATATATAATAATTAATTTTATATAATAACATTTAACAATAGGCCTACTGCTTTAGTGGTTATTTATTAACAAAAATATATTTAAAAATTTCATGTAGTTCCAACTACTTGCAGAAACATGAACATAGAGAAGAGAAGACCCTTGTGGCTGTTTGTTAAGATCAGTAAGTTTCATAAAATATTAAATAATTTGACCGTTTTTATGACAAGGTAAGGTTAGGCTGTATATATGTTGTACATGTTTCTCAAAATTTTATTATATTTATTAAAGAATAATTCTTTAAAATAAAATAATCTTTAAAAAATGCTTTTTGATGTTTTGTTTTTTTTTCCTAAAAGTTTTTCCATTTAAGTTTGAAATCAGATTTTCAATACATTCTCAGACTTTTGGATCATACTGTATATCACAGCCAAACAGTTTTTCTCTGTTCCTTACTTATATCTCTCTGCCTTTTTTTCCTTTTTTTCTTTTCTTTTTCTTTTTCCTTTAAATGTAACCTGTCCAGCACTCTTAACACCTTTGAGATGTTCTCCATCACATTTAGAAAATCTCCCCCTTGTCTTGGTACATTACTGAGACACGTGAGCTCTGCCAGCTACGGCTCTTTACTCTCATCCATGGCTGCTCGAATGCAGGGGTGTGAAGAATTACTGTTCCGCTGGAATTAGCCTGAGCACCACTTCAAGTCCAAATCAATGAACGAGATTTAAATTACACTTAACAGATGAAAGCCCCTTCACCTCTGATAGCGTACTCTACCCAACGACAGCGTAATGGGCAAACGCTCTCAGAAGAGGCGTACTAGTTAAGTAAGAGTCCATTCCCTGGTTACCGATTGCAGGTTTTTTTTTTTTTATTCTTGCATTAAGAATGTATTTGGTTCTTCCTATGCTGTCTATCAATCTATTGTTCTATCATTACATCTATATCATTCTGTCATTCTATCTTGTCTTTAGTTCTTTGTCATTCTGTTGTTCTATCAATTGCCTATCTATCTATCTATCTATCTATCTATCTATCTATCTATCTATCTATCTATCTATCTATCTATCTATCTATCTATCTATCTATCTATCTATCTATCTATCTATCTATCTATCTATCTATCTATCTATCTATCTATCTATCTATCTATCTATCATCTATCTATCTAATCTAATCACCTGAATTCCGCAAATGAATTTTTAAATAAATAAAAGAGCCAATATGTTATTCACAATAGAACATAGATAACATAAAAAATGTTTAAACTGAGAAATTTTACAATTTTATGCACAAAATGAGCTCATTTCAAATTTGGTGCCTGCTACAGGTCTCAAAATAGTTGAGACGGGGGCATGTTTACCATGGTGTAGCATCACAGTTTGAAGATCTGGGCATCAAGGTTATGAGTTTCTGGAGTTTTGGTGTTGGAATTTGGTCCCATTCTTGCCTGATATGGGTTTACAGCTGCTGAAGAGTTTGTAGTCGTCTTTGATGTATTTTTCGTTTAATGATGCACCAAATGTCCTTTAGGTGAAAGATCTGGACTGCAGGCAGGCCAATTCAGCACCCGGACTCTTCTACTACGAAGCCATGCTGTTGTAATAGCTGTAGTGTGTGGTTTTTCCATTGTTGCTGAAATATTCCATTGTTTTTTCCATATTACTGAAATACACGTTGTCTGGACGGGAAGATGTGTTGCTCTAAAACCGGCAAAAAATATGTCTTTCAGCATTCATAATGCCTTCCAAAACATGCAAGCTGCCCATACCGTATGCACTTTTGCACCCCCATACCATCAGAGATGTTGGCTTTTGAACTGAACGCTGATGACACGCTGGAAGGTCTCCCTCCTCTTTAGCCCGGAGGACATGGCGTCCGTGATTTCCAACAAGAATGTCAAATTTGGTCTGACCATAGAACACTTTTCCACTTTGAAACAGTCCATTATAAATGAGCCTTGGCCCACAGGACACAGTGGCGCTTCTGGACCATGTTCACATATGGCTTCCTTTTTGCATGATAGAGCTTTAGTTGGCATCTGCAGATGGTACGGTGGATTGTGTTTACCGACAGTGGTTTCTGGAAGTATTCGTGCCCATTTAGTAATGTCAATGACAGAATCATGCCAATGAGTGATGCAGTGTCATCTGAGGGCCCGAAGACCACAGGCATACAACAAAGGTCTTTGGGCTTGTCCCTTACGCACAGAGATTTCTCTGAATCTTTTGATGATGTTATGCACTGTAGATGATGACATTTGCAAAGCCTTTGCAATTTGACGTTGACGAACGTTGTTTTTAAAGTATTCCACAATCATTTTACACTCTTTCACAGATTGGAGAGTCTCTGCTCATCTTTACTTCTGAAAGACTCAGCCTCTCGAAGACATCCCTTTTATAGCTAATCTTAATTAGTTGCTAGATGTTCTCCCAGCTGAATCTTTTCAAAATGTCTTGCTTTTTCAGCCCTTTGTTGTCTCCGTGCTTTTTTGAGACCTGTAGCAGGCATCAAATTAGAAATGAGCTCATTTAATGGATAAAAGCGTAAAAAAAATTTCTCCATTTAAACATTTATGTTCTCTATGTTCTATCGTGAATAAAATATTGGCTCATGTGATTTGAAAGTCTTTTAGTTTTCATTTCATTAAAATTAAAAAAATTTCCCAACATTTCCAGAATTCTGGGTCTGTCTGTCTGTCTGTCTATTTATCTATCGTTTGTTCGATCATTCTATCTATCGTTCTATCGTATCTTCAATCATTTGTCATTCGTTGTGTTGACCTGTCTGTCGTTCTGTGTCTGTCTGGCTGTCGTTCTATCCGTTGTCCATTCTGTCGTGTTCTGTCAGTCCTTGTATCTATCGTTCTGTCGTTATCTATCATTCTATGTTTCTGTTGTTCTAGCTATTCATTTTAATTCTATTTCCTTGCATTAAAATTCAAATTCTGCAGCCTTTCTGCTACACCAATTAAAACTCAGGAAATTCATTGGAATTTAAAAGCAATTCTCAATTCAGTTCTGAATGGCACACAATCCTGTTTTGGACTTGAAAGGATTTGATTATTTAGTCATATGGAAGAAATTCTACATAAATTGGGTTATGGTGAGTAAAACGATACCAAGAAAACCGACTCAGATTAATTGGTTTTAAGGCTGCGCTGACGCTTCCATCGCTTAATCCCAAAATGGCTCTCATAAAACGATGCTCTTATCGGTCTAGAATTACATCTTTTGTTCAGTCTAGTTTTAGAGGAAACATAAGCTCAGATGAGTTGCAGTTTCGGCCTGAAATGCTAGCCGATATTTATTATTCAGGATCGAGCGTGATAGCCGCGGGGTCGGAGAAGAGAGCGCCCGGAGGCTGCAGACAGCATAGGCCCAGAGAAGATGCTCAGGATCAATCCCTGAAAAATGACCAGCATCTATCATTATTTGCAGATGCGGCTCTTGGGAGACGCAGAGACTCATCATCGAGGGCCGTGCTGTTCGGGCATTTACATCTGTCTGTGTGCGTGTGTGTGTATTTGTCGCTATGCAGACAGATGGTCTCCATTTGATCAGGGAGGGGTAGTAATGGCAGAGGAGATGGTCTAAACGAGTACCTGTCACCAGGACTCATGAGTTGGCCATCATCTCAGCTTCCCCCTCCATAAATATGTTAACATTGTTAAATGGGCCACGGTCTGCAGCTGCCCAGCTGAGGATTGCACTGCCAGGCACATTTGGGCGCATTGCCATTGGTGCATTTTAGAGAGGGCTTGTGTCAAAATTTAACACCTGAGCATCTCTTAAAACAATTATATATGTAGATTATTTGTCATACAGCTTGTTTGTCAAAGATACACTCTTAAAAACAAAGGTTTCAAAAGTGATGCCAAAAACCATTTTTGTTCCCAAAGAACCTTTCAGTGAGCAGTGCTTAAAAGAACATATTTTTTATTAGTGTGACAGACATTTTAAGAACAGCTCAAGAACTCCTTTCTGCTACACTCTTAAATAGAGGGCCAGAGTTGAGAACCTCTGCAGTAGAAGAACCTTCTTGGTTCCCCAAGGAACCTTCTTAAAGAGACATTTTTATCGATCTAAAGAATCTTTTTTCCCCACTATAAAGAACCTTTTTTGTCTTTATAGAATGGAAAGGTTCCATGGATGTTAAAGGTTCTCTATTGGCATTGATGGTTCATTTTTAAGAGTATATAAAGAACCTTTTGTGCATTGGAAAGGTTCCATCAAAGATAAAGTTTCTTTATGGAACCATCAATGCCAATAAAGAACCTTTATTTTTAAGAGCATAGAAGGTGAAACTTTTCAGTATAATAGCAACAAATCCAGCCTGTTGCCTGACTCTAGATATTCTTCTGTTCAGCACGTGCCACGGATTATATCACATGCGAGGCAATAATATTCCAGTAGCATGTAAACAAACGCTGATGCCACGAATGGCAGTCTTATTAAAACCGCTGTTATTGCACATTTAGCCGTTTAGGCGATATGTCAGAGTTTATATACCCGGCTTATCTTGACACACTCGGAAATCCATTTTTTGAAGGTTAGATTTTAAAGGCAAGAAAAATTCCACTCTTATCGCCCTTTTTCTTGGTCTTATGAGATGTTAGATTACACATTTTACCCTGAGCGATAGACAGAAACTAATCTGCGCAGCTTGTAAAAAACGCACTCGGGCCATAAAGGCGACAGCTCCGCGGGCCTAAATCATGATATTAGTTCCTTAATGGCCCGATATAAAGCTGTGTATCGGATAGATGCCACCCGGCCCCGATGAGAACGCTTTGAGATCATTCCGAGAGAGCTCATCCGTGACACACTGAAGGAGTCCTGTCAGTTCTAGAATCCTGAACCATTTTTATCTCAGCAGATGAGTCTCGTATTTGCTTCATAACTGAGGCACTTTCAGGTTAACTGGAGGCTTCGTTGCAGACTGCATATTTATCAATATGGTGAAGACAAATATGTGAGCAGAACTGCTGTCCATGCAGTTATGAAACGCTTCTTCATTAATCTTATGGACTAAGGTTATCTTTTAGCCCAGTGCTTGCGTGATTTCCATCTGTGCGGCTCTGCATGGGTGTGTGTGTGTGTTTGTGTTTAAGTGTCACAGGAAGCTTTTGTCTTTCAGCCAGCATGAAGAGGAGCACTATTATACTCTATAAATAACTGTGCAATTAGCATTTGAATGGTAAAAGAATTCATTTTCAACGCTTTCAAATCACAAGCTGACAAATTAGCAGTCATTATATGTCACTGAATCCTAATTGACTGAATCCATTGATGAAACCGGCATATTTAAAGGGACAGGTCATCCACAGAATATTTCGGCAGTTAGATGCCGACTTCAAGGTCATGGATGATAACTTTAATCCAGTCTTGAGTGCTACAATGTCAAGATCTTAAAATGACACATGTAGTCTTCAGTCATTTTAAGCCATGAAGGTATCAGAATTAATATTCATAATGTTTTTAAGGGGTAATGTGTAGATGGTAGCAAAAAAAAGTCAAGTAAATAAAGTATTATTAGATCAGGTTAGATTATATTTTCATTAATAATAATAATTATTACTATTATATTTATTGTTGTTAATCCCCAATAAATGAATGCATGTACATTAAATATTGATTTGAGTTTAAATTTGCCTATACTTGTGCAGTGATTCACAATGTCCGAAGGGAAAGTGTAGCTACAAATTATTAACAGGCCGAGGTTATCAAGCCTCTGGTTTACTGTTATAGCAGACAATTCATCAGAATTTGAAGATCAAACTCTTATTTGTAAAATAATCTGTATATAATTTGAAAATGAAATAAATCAGATCCAGTCTGTTGAATTGTCGAGACAAGATTTAGTATCAGTATTCAATTAAATCACAATGAAAAGTCTGTTGTCCATTTCACAAAACATTATCATAGAAAGAAATTGTATTGTATTTTGAGGATTGAGGGAAATGGGAAATTATATTAATTTGTCTCTTTCTCTCTCTCTCATCTGCTTATAAACTCTCATTGTAGTTCTATTCAAATTATGTATCTATTCAAGTTCTTATGATCTAAACCCTCTTTCGATGACAACCACACACACACAGATGTATCATCCACCACATAAAGGAAAAAGATTGGATGTGTCAACTGAACAAGGGTTGTTGTTTTTATATATATAACTCCAAATATATATATATATATATATATATATATATATATATATATATATATATATATATATATATATATATTGCACTTCTTTACAAAAAACATGTATGTATATGTAACACCCCCTCCCCCTGGGGGTGCACCGCCACACCTCGTTCTTGTTCCGAGTGGGTCTCGAACCCAGGATTCCGGTGCGAGAGGCGGGCACTCTAAGAAGGAGTCTAAAGGCCACTGCCTCTTGCTAGAGCGCCTCTTTTTGAGATCAGGGGAGTGAGGTTTACACGCAACAGCTCTTACTGGCCTACGTCAGTTACACTCACCCCCCTAAACCTCATATATATTTGCCTAAACAAAACCTTCCAGATCATTTCAGCTCCTGGCTCGGCTCTGCTAAACAAACTCCAAATCCTGTCCAAACTGAGATGAGGAAAAGCAGAAAAAACCGACAAGAGTGTCCTGCATAAACAGTTTCTTTTTCCAAAAAGCTGAGACCCAAGCCTGTCTGCCTGCTTCTGTTTTTAGGCCTGATCGAGGACTCTGCCACTCTCCGTATGATAATTGTCTTACTGCTCTAGCCGTCGCAGCCAGCACAAGCATTTCTCAGCCAAGAGAATGTGTCAAGCATTGTATTTAGCCACTCATTCGCACTGCTTCTCTGGTCTAAATCCAATTTATCAGCCGTAATGGACTACAGAAATTGTCTCTTTAAACAGCCGCCTGACAGCCAGCGGGCTAAAGCAGTGATAGTGCCGAATCATATGGTTCTCATGGAGTAGACGAAAGAAGGGGGAGACAGCGAGGATCAGATTTGGGTTGTTAGAGAAAGCATTAAAACTTTCTGAGCCAGAGAGCAGGTCCAAAAATGACACTCAGTGCGTTTTCACAAGCACTGTAGGGTTGCTGGGTGAGCTGCTTTTGTTGCTTCTGGAACAACAGTCCTATCAACCAATCAAAGCTCTAACCCTACAGCCAGGTCAGTATCTTTCAGGCTCTTGCGGTGTACTTTAACAACAAAAAAAAAAATGTTGTAAAAGTGTATATTAGTCCATGAAAGTGAAAAATATCTCTGGTACTTTATTTTACAAAAAAAATAGTATTAATAATTTTCACTCAATATAGCTTATTTCCGCAATGACTACAATGTAGAAGAATAAAATCAACAGAATAGAATCTTGCAAGATGGAAATTAAGAGCTAAATTATCCATTAATGCCTGACAGTTGGGGGTGTTCACTTATTGATTTATCTTTTTTTTTTTTTTTTTTTTGACAATTTTCATACCATTAATCTCTAATTTTATTTAACTGGATAGATGTTGCTTACTACAAAATATCACAGAATCGTTTTGCTTCAGTATTCTTTCCTAATGCTTGCAGTATGTGCTGTTTCCTGAATGATGATGACATTAAACATCTGGTGTTCCCAAAAGGTTAACAGGATGGAAAATTATTTTGAATTAATATTTAAAACTGTAGTCAACATGCATTTTATTTAAAACTTCTTTTCTATAGAAAGGGAAAAAAAAATAATATTTGGTCATTTGTGCCAGTTTTTCACTAGGTTTTTTTTTTTTCTCCATAAATTTTCCTTTGGCCAGATTTACAAACTGCTTGCGCCAGCACAAACCGTCTTTTTGCGTTGGATTTTTGAAAATTACATTTCATGCCATGTGTAAGACAGCTCTAAGTGAATGAAACCATCCTGCAAAGTTTTAAATCTGAAAGTGCACCGTGTATAAAGTTATTGTCTCTCAAACGAAAGAGTCGACTCTGAATCACTGAAACGACTCATCATGAAACTAGCATATTGCCCGCCCACTTGTTGGTCTTTTTGCGTTGGCCTGAATGCAGATTCATTCTTTGCCACTAGGTGCTGCTTTTGGAGCCGTAAAATAGCGGTTTCCCCGGTAACACTGTACACAAAGCAGCTCACAAATACTGCTTATCAGGCATTACAGGCATGATGAAATGAAAATGAGACCAAACGGACCAATCACAGCAGATTAGCGTCACGCAAAGGAGGGGTTTGGAAAAATGAATCGTTGAGCGAATCGTTTGAGAGTCGTTGAGCAAGTAAGGTAAAAAATAAATGCATATTATAAGACAAAGAATGTGTATTTTTGACCTTGCGTGCATGTAAACCTATTGTTGGGGACTCCCAAAACCAAAATATGATCTTTTTATAACCCATAATTAGGGGCACTTTAAGGGGAGACACTGCAGGCAAAAACACTGTTTTTTCATGCACCTGTCAATTTTGAGATTTTCAGCTTTTTGGTTTTTCATAAAGTATTTTTTTAGACTAGTAGAAAGAAAACATCCAAAAAGACACTGTTAAGTGTTTTTTTTATAGCACTTTATCTATTTGTGTCAATAGATTTCAATTACAATACATATTTTTAAAGGCCGTTTTCTCAAAATGAGTTTTTTCTCCTACACTGAGCCATAAATCTCCACTTCAGTAGCACTTACACACACCAAACTTTACATTTTTATTCCTGTCTATATCCTGAAGGTTTTTACAGAGGGATTTGTTCATATATAATTTGCTTGATTATATACAACATTTTAATCCCCCCAAAATTGTCAAAATATAGTGTTTTCTGTCTCTTCTAAGTATTTTCTGAATTATAGAGTGTCAAAATGAGATACCCAAAATTCCCTCTGTAAAAACTTGTGACTGTAATATATCAAAAAAATTAAACAAGATTTTTGAAACTGACTTCATCCAGTGTTCAGATTTTTGTACTAGAAATGTATGCAAATTTTATTTCATTAAATAATGCCTCATTTGCATATTTAAACTTAACATTTTAGAAAACTTGTAATACAAAAAATGTTTGCAATTATCAATGTAATCAATCAACTAGGTAAGTAAGGCGATAACTATTATTAAAAAAAATTACCCTATTCACCTGCAGTGTCTAACATTACTGTCAGTGAAGAATTAACGCTGAAAAGGCGTGTACATGCCTTTTTAAATTTACATTTATAGGAGTTTCCCTTTCAGATGCAAAATTTATGAGTGGAGAGTATTAAAATGAATCATGCAATGTGATTATACTAATGTTTGCGCATGTCATATTACTGGAATATGCACTATTTAATAATCAGTAGTTCATAAGGAATATTGCTCCAGGAACAACACAATATTTTGATCCAGGAACGTGTCCTATAATAAAAATCACATCAGGCAAAAAGACATATGAGGGAAGGTGACAAATTTGGGTGAACAATTTCTTAACTCTGGACAGGTGAGGGAGGTTGAGATAGCAAAGACAGCTTGTACCTGCTCAGACAGACAGGAATATAGAAATGTTGTGAAATGCAGAGCTGGTCCACTTTTCAGCTTATTCTGGCCAAGAACCACCCACTTAAAGAAGAGTCAGGAGGGAAGGAAGACTCTCCCAGGCCGTCGTGCAAAGTTTGCCAAATCGAGTATCTCGTTCTGGAAGTGCCTGGTGTCTTGTAAACATGACTTTATGACTTTTAATTATGACACATCTCTCATTGGACCAATAGAATCACCCCGACTTGCCAGCCACTCAGATTTAGATGTATGATTTTGAGCGCAATATACATTCACAGACGTCACGTCACAAAGTGGCCGAGAGGAACTGGCTAAGCAGTGAGTAGGGGAACAAGTAGACATCATTCCTTCCTTATACTGCAAGATTTTCCTTCTTCTCTGCTAACTCTGCCAAGGCTGTTCAACAGTGTGTGTGTGTGTGTGTGTGTGTGTGTTCGCAGATCTGCATATCCGAGCTGGTTATTTTCACATACTGTGGATACCTGCAGTCTCCGAGGGCAAAGCTGTGCCCGTGATGACAGTGTGTTTGTGTGTGTGTGTGTGTGTGTGTGTGTGTGTGTGTTTGTCAGGAGGGCTGCAGCTGTCAGTTGTCAGCTTCTGTTGTGATGAAAAGGGATTGAAAGAGCAGCAGTCTCTCTCTCCTCTCTCTATCTTCTCACTATGTGCTGCTCCAAATGACTTTTTAAGGTTGACTTGCTGGCTCAGAAGACTTTTAATCTTTTCATTGTTGTTGAAAACCTTGAATGAAAAAGAGGCGAGACTTTAAAGTTCACAGCGTTCTGGTTAAGGGCTGACGTCGCTCCCTGATTATGAAAGCGTGTTTCGTACAGTACAACAGTACATGCAGCAGTTAGGCTCAGGATGCCCTCTGAGTGTCCTTAAGGTGTTAGTGTGTGTCAAGTATCCGTTGAAAGGAATCTGTGGTTCTTCTCTGGAATACAGATGGAAGGATGATCCCTGTGAAGTCAATAGAAAGATCTGAATGAGAGAGGAGGGGAGGTGTGATGGTAGTGAATGCTGGAGTGGCGAAATATCTTTGAACAACAGTGGATGGTTGTTTGCAGCAGTGGGCTGGTGCGTTTTGTTTTTTGTTTTGTTTTCAAACAAACCGTTCCTGTCCAGTTACGTTCAGTATATTTAACGCCGTAAAAATGAATTAAAATTTACCAGTACATGATCACAAGAAAAAGCTCTTCATTTATATTCACCACTATAACAATATATAGTGAATGATCAACAATCCTATAAAATTTTATAAAATGATTTTGTACAAGAAAATTTAAGTTGCACAGGCATTTCTGTGAACACTTGAGTTTGACTTTGAATCTATTTGATGAAATGATTCATGGGAATGATTCGATGCTACACTAGTCTAACAGCACAAATTAGACTAATTTTTCCCAGTTATTATTAATTATTTTGTTGATGGTATGTGAGTGTTAAGATGTTTTAATAGCCTCTCTGATTTTTTAAAATGTTGTTAGAGTTAAATTTGAATCAGTCAGATCTGTAATATGACTTGATTCATTTGTGTTTTCAACTCAAAAGTCTTCATGTATATTAAATATGATATGAAATCAAGGTAAATAATGCTGTTTAGTACTGCTACCATTTGTTGGAATATTGTTGTATGTAAATGATTAAATAAAAATCATTATATATTCACTTAGTTGAAAACAGTCCAACCGTGCATATTGTGAACTTTTATTTTTACTGCGTTTTACTACTTGGGTTAAACATTCTGAATATAATTGACTTCAATGGCTGTTTGCATGGTATTTGCACACTTTCTCTAGTTTAAAAAAGTTTTCAGAGAAAATACATAAGCATCAAGCCTATATTGAATGTCATCAGAAGGCTGAGAAATATCAAGATATGATTTTTTTTTTTTTTTTTTTTTTTGCCTGTATCGCGCAGCTCTAGCGTGAAGGAGCAGTCATGGATTTCAGAGCTGATGAATGCCGTGTCCTCTCTTGCTTTACGTGCCGAGGCTCTTTCTGTCACATAGAAGACTCTCATTCTCTCTCTTGCTACCTTTTGCTCCAGGGAGAAATGTGCCATTATCTTTTAATCAGGTCCCGTGTCTCAGGACTTGGGCTGATATGAAATGCATTTGGTGGATCAATGTTTTCAGACCTCACATCTTGTTTTAATCAGGCTATCATCTCTTCTCACCCTCTTCAGCAGACAGAGTGTCTGAGTGTTTTTTTTTTTTTTCTCAGGGTTACACACACACATACGGCAAAACCTGAAGATAGATCCTATTCTCAGCTTGTGACTTGCTCTTTGAGTGGTACAGGCAGTAGAATAATATTTTGAAGTGACACTTGTGGAATTTTGAAGTGAGGTTGAATCAGCTGAGGTTAAATTACTTAGAAGCAATATGGGGAACGTTACTTTTAAATGTGGCGTTACATTATTACTTTACTTGTATTCAAGGGATCACTCATTCCTAGAATGTTAGCAATATGCTTGTCTTGCATTTTAATTCAGTTGCTGGAATATTTTTGTACTCCTCGACATACTTCCAATGCAACAATTATACCTCTTATAGATGTTTTGCAGCTTGCAGTCTAGACAGTTTCATTGATTCGCTTATAATAGGAGTTTTGTTACGTCACGTTGCACTGCTCGCTTGTAGCGTACTGTTATGGGGAAGGCCATATGAGGTCATATCAATAACTAAATTTAATATTAACATGTTACATGTTATGGTGTAAATTCAATAAGTAACTAATTCAATTGCTTACTCCAAATATGACCATGGACCACAAAACAAGTCATAAATGTCAATTTTTCGAAATTGAGATTTCTACATCATCTGAAAGCTGAATAAATAAGCTTTCCATTGATGTATGGTTTGCTAGGATAGGACAATATTTGGTAGAGATACAACTATTTGAAAATCTGGAATCTGAGGGTGCAAAAAAATTTCAAATACTGAGAAAATCGCCTTTAAAGTTGTCCAAATTAAGTTCTTAGCTATGCATATTACTGATCAAAAATTAAGTTTTGATATATTTACGGTAGGAAATTCACTAAATATCTTCATCGAACATGATCTTTACTTAATATCCTAATGATTTTTGGCATAAAATAAAAATTGATCATTTTGACCCATACAATGTATTTTTCGCTATTGCTAAAAATATACCTTAAGTCTGGTTTTGTGGTCCAGGGTCATAAATATAATTCTGATTACATAATGTCATTTGTATAGCATTAATCATCAACAAAGCACACTGAAAAAAATTAGCTTTTACTCAGAAATTGCTAGTAAATTTCACAATCACAAAAAAACAGTAAGCGATATATTGAATTAAACACGGCATTTTTGTGATTTTTATTTTTAAGTACCTGTAAAGTTAGTCTTTGCTAATAAAAATAAGTTGTTTAGATGTTGAATCCTTGATTTTAATGTGCACTCAGTATTTTTATGCATAATGAAATAAGCACAGTTTTTTTTTTTTGTAAGAAATTAAAACTTTTATTTAGCAATGATGTATTAAATTTATCAGATGTGACAGTACAGACCTATATAATATTACAAATGATTTCTATTTCTATTAAAGAATCTTGTTAAAAAAAAAAAAAAAACACTGTTCCCCCAAAATACACTTCTGAAAAGCTTTTTCATCACAGGAATAAATTATTTACATGTATTCAAATTGAAAACTTTCACAATATTATTATTTTTCTGTTAAATTTTAATTTGTATGCTTAGATTAAATGACTCCAGTCATATCAGTCTTCTAAAAAATCGGATTTAAGCCATAAGTAAAAATATAGAGTGAATCTTTAAGTATTAAACACAAATAATTTTGCGAGTAGCTAATTGAGAAGTAGGAGCACACATTTGTGCATATCTAACGGTTCATCTCAAATTAAGGAAAATACAGCGATCCAGAAATAATGGAAGTGCATATGCTGCAACAAACTGACTAAAATAATGGAGTAAACGGAAGAATGTACCTGGCATTTTGCCAGTCTTCTCTAACCGCATCTTCCCTCCACTTAGTCAAGAAATGTTTCCTAAACCACAGCCTGCAGCAATAACAACTCAAACAGTATATACAGCATATACAGAATTTGTCATGTCTTGACAAACATTTGTAAAATCTGGCATGTCAGTGTAAAAATAACACAGGGTGACAGAAATACACTGAGTGTATTATTACAAAGCCATGAGATCCTGGGACGAATCTTCTATTTGCATTGATCAAACAAGTTCAACTGAGCGTGCTCTGAGTCCGGTGTATAAGTGAACCCTGGATAAAAAGGTCAGCACAGCTCTGTGCATTATTCATGACAGAGAGAGAGAGAACATTGAGAAAAGTCTCGGGGGGCCTCACCTCTGTTGCACTTTTGGCCCACCAGCACCCCGCAGTATGTCTTTCTCCGTAAGCCAACCGGATCCAACCACCCTTTTAATAGCAGCAGAATCACGGTGGCTTGCGGGAATGCTGGCAGAAGCCTAGCAGACCCCATTTTACCTCCTCCGGGGCTTTAACAAAACTTTGATCTTCAGTACAATGCCCATGTGAGATTCCCCTCCCTCTTCATGCCTTTGATTTGGTTCCAGGCTTTTAGTAGATGATTAGGAGACAGAAGCCACGGAGGGTTAAAGTAATGGCACAACTGAAAACCGAGAATGTAGTATTTATTTCTTTTACAGCAGTAGAGCAAATGAATTATTAAAGTTTTTTTAGTAGTGTATATCATAGTTTGTAATATAGTATATAATATACTTATATTTTAAATATGCTCTTTATTTAATAAACAAATTATATATAAATAATGCAAATGTAATAAATTGTATATTTTATTGCATTTAAGAATCAAGTCCCCCAAACATGTGATGTGTGTATAATATATAAAAAGATAAAATAAAATTTAATAAGCACTATAATAAATTATATATACACACACACACACACACACACACACACACAAAATTATGCTACTTATTTTTTTACTATGTTTTACTAACATAGTGTAAATATTTTATTCATTATATTAGTAAATTATTAATTTGTGTTTAATACAAGTTTAAAATCAAATTTAATAACTAATATAAGATGAACACACACACACACACACACACACACACACACACACACACACACACACACACACACACACACACACACATACATGAGGAAACCCGGTGCCTTAAAATGATAAAGTAAATAATAATTAAAAAAAATAAGTTAAGTGAATTGTTAAGTTCACTTAACTTTTTTTTTTTAAATTATTATTTACTTAATCATTTTAAAGCAACGGGTTTCCTCAATTTTTTTAAAGTCAACTTATCACTTTTTACAGTGTATATGTATTATATAATCTAAATTAAAATTTAATATATGATTTTAATTTGCATGTAGCATAAAATGTATATAGCATAAATATTATATTGTATTTGTTATATTTTTAATACTATATGCAAATTATTTTAATAATAATAGAATGTATTAATAGTAATACATTTTGATGCAGGTTATTGAATTATAATTATAAACTCTTCAAATTTCTTTTTCTTTTTGAAGCATACAAAATCCACTTGACTCAAAAATCTCAGTTTAAATATGCTTTTGTGTTTATATGAGTAGGTTTGCAGGTATGTGTATAAATATGTTATTTTCCTGGGATGTATCCAATGGGGATTGGCACACATGTCTGTCACCCCATAGACAATTAAAAAGCTTCCAAGGAATATGCATATTTGTGTGTGCATGGTCACATATGCTCCGGTGTCTGCGTGTTTATAGAATTCTCCCCAGCAATTGTTGGTGTAATAAGACTGATGAAATATTAATGTGGTCCTCTGGTTTAATGACTCATAAATTGAATTTGGATATTCAGCAGTCTTCTCATAACTGGCTCGTGGACTTGTTAAAGGGGAAGAGAGAGAGACAACAAGAAAAAACAATATCGTCTAATTTAAAGCTCAGAGAGGCAGTGGGAGATTTTGATGCAGGAAATAATATATTTTAGTGAGAGAATAAAAAGATCGGCTTTGATTTCATTTGCAAATATTAGGGTACACTTCTAAAGAAAGTGTGCTTCTACAGAGTAAAAAATGATTTTCAAAGCTGCAAATAAAGTTATTGGAGTTAATTTTACATAAAAATACTATTTCAGTCTTCCCAAAAAAATAAAAATAAAAATCATGTTTAATTCATTGTGTTATTGCCATGTCTTTGTGTGAAATTCAAGGATATATATATATATATATATATATATATATATATCTTCATTTGTACTCTCTAAAAAAACAAAATCATTATCCAATCATGTATATAATAAAAATGCAATTTAGGGGTCCATGTTAGCATATTTAATGCATCTGCAGTACAGTATAATGCGTTTAATTATCTGCTAATGTTATGTGGTTGAATAAAGTGTTTGCTCAGTGTGTGCATATGTTTACAGAGACCATTGTTTTGTGAGTGATTTGGTTAAGCCAGTGTAATCTCTCATTAGCACTGGTGTGTTTGAGCTGTGTGCCGCTGTCTCTGTGAGGGGGATTGAACTCGTTCCGCTCTGAGATGCTTTTTTAAACGTGGTGGGCTAATGTGTAGATGAACAGATACACAGGACGAACACACACACACACACTTAAACGTGTACTTACAGGACTGAAGTGGTGGTTTGAACCTCAAAATAGGGGTTAGAGTATATGGTTGATGTCACTTATGTCCCACTGTGTTGATAGACCCCCTTTTAACTCGCAATTTTAAGGTTGAATCTACCACACTCACATCCGACCTGCACATTTCCTCTTCCTTACGTTCAGAGCTCGCCTTGAGTCAGGCAATAAATCATTTTTGGAGAAGAATTGGATTGAGAATGTTTTCTACTGTACTTTTTAGAAGGGTTCAGTATTGGGTTTGATGTGTTTTTGAAAACCCATGCAGGAGAAATATCAGTTTCGTTAGTAGCAATTGCTCATTCTCAGAGCTGCTAATTCTTACTGGCTCAGGGCAGAAATATAATACACCCACTCACGCTCTCACACACACACACACACACACACACACACACACACTGAGAGGGACACATGCAGAGTTGTCTGAGATTTTGTCAAAGGGGCCAATTCTATTAGCTACTAGTGCTAATGGAGGTGGTTTATTATGAGAATTTCATATGATGTTGAGGCCCGGTCTTTGGTGGAAAAGGCTAAATGTAAGACGTTCAGACAATCAGTCTGAGTCGTATTAGGAAAGTCAATTGAAATTGAAAACTCTTTTTGTTAGAATTTTGTCCAGTGAATATAATGTCTCATTTGCTTCGCCATCCAGCTGTGTGGGAGTTTTACTGTATGCATATTAAAATATATTACTATGAATTATTTTCAGATAGATAGATAGATAGATATTTTTTATTAATTTATATGTAATTTATATGTAAATATTGTGACGGGAGGAGCCAACGACAGACACAGTGGGTGTGGCGTCAGGCCTCGGAGAGGTTTTTATTAAACAAAAATGATAAAAGAAAGTGTTCAGGGGGAATAAGAAAGTGTCCAAAGAAGGGGGGGATCTGGTGTCCTCGATGTGCTTCGGGGCTTGTGCAGGAGGGCAGTGTTCCAGAAGGTAAGGGTCCAGGCAAGGGGCGGAGTCAGGTGGCCGCACACGCTCCCGCGGTCCTGGGCACGAGGGGCGGCGGCTTCTCTGGAGCGGCGGCTCTTCCTCTTCTGCCTCTTACGGGCATTGGCGGGATGGACGGCCCGGCATCCTGGCCCGACGGCCGTTATACGGGTGCGGCTTGCACGATGACCCTGGAGGTTCCGCGGCTCACATCCTCGGCGGCGCGATGTCCTTCGACGCACCCTTCCTGGACCCACGAGGACACCAGTGTGCATGCACGGGGGAAGAGACCGGTCTCCCAAGGAGAGGCGCGCTCGGCATTTAACGGCGGCGGTGATGAGGCTTAATTCAGTCCAGCTGTGCCTCATCACACGCCGCCAGCCCACGTTGGTCCCACGCCCCTCCTCTCATCCACCCACTCCAGTCGGGAGCCTGGTGAAGGGCAGCGAATAAGGGACGGGGTGGTGATGATGATGAGGGGGAGGGCCGTCGAACCGTCACAATATGTATTTTATTTTTAATTGTTATAATTAATATTGTAAATATATATTATAGATAGATAGTATTTCTTTCTTTATATAGATGTCTTGCATCCTTTCACTAATGTTACCTCTGTACACTTATTATCATCCTGCCCACCTCCTGTCCCGTTCTCTATCTGTCGCTCTGGGAATGCTGGTTCATGGGGAGCGACACGTCGCTGGGCCCCTGGGCTCCTGCACATCTGGAGCCTGCCATAAACACTCAACAGCAAACCAACACATCAACCACCCAGGGCTTTGCTCTTGCTGTTGCTCTCTTTCTTTTCATCCTGCCTGTGCAGTGTTTCTCTGCATGCTGCTGGCATTTCAATATATTATCATGGTCATGGAGTTTGAGTATGTCGTGTTCCTAAACTTACTCTTTAGAGTTAAAAGGGTTGTAGGGTTGGGTGTTAAGAACCGGTTCCATTTTAGAACTGGTTCCAAATTTCCAAAAACCAGGGGATGAAATTTATATTAGTCTAGTTGTTTTTGCTGTGGTGTTTATTTATTAAAACCATAGGCAAAATTTCCTCTTGTAGGAACCGAATAAATATGTTTGACTTTTTATTTTTATTTATTTATTTATTCCTTATTGGAAACAAAACCAGGATTCTATAAGAATCGGAATCGATAAGCAGAATTGGAATCAATAAAATTCAAGCGATACCCAATCCTAATGAAGAGATCATGCCTGGAAAAAAAATACACTTTCGAGTCAGAAAAAGCAAAAATGAGAGCATCTTGAGGTAAGAGAGACAACATGTTGAGTCCTGGGTGCTGCTGGCTGATGAACGTTTCAGTTTGTGAAGGGAGGCTGAGAGTGCTAATGGGGCAGAGTGGCCAGTTTGATTGGCGACTCTGAGACACAGTGCTCCATCTCATTTATCCTCCGTTTGCTCAATTTCCTCTGTGTAAGATGGCACACCTGGGGTCCCACTCCATCTCAAGCTCAAACCAATCGCTCTGTCACACTATCAGTCTCTATCTATCTATCTGTCTGTCTGTCTGTCTGTCTCTGTCATTCATCAAATATTAGTCTTTGAATGTTTAATAAACATTTAATTCCACAAACCTTTTGGCAAATGTAGCTGTTAGAGCCTCTAAAGTGTGCATTCATAGCCTGCATTAAAAAAAGTTTTACTCTGTGACACGCTCTATCTACATCAATTAGAAATGGACAGGACAATTCTGGACTGGTGTTGAACTTTAAATCCTTGATTTAAAATGATGGTGTGCTATATTCAGCTTGCCAATGTCATATACATATCATATTCACCGTGTAAAATTAGTGTTACTTGGTATTTATTTGAGAATATATGATTCCCAGTTCAAGTTACTGAGTGCACTGCTTTTTCCTTTTTATTTGCGCATTTAACAGTTTTTTTTTTTTTTTTTTTTCATTTGTGAAAAATACTATAATTTCTCTGTAGAGAAGGGCAGTTTACCTTATTTCCGTGATTACTTTTACCACTTCCATTCGGTCAGTTTATCAAAGTCCTAGTATATGGCTGATATTCACGCCTTGTGTGATCCGATCACAAGTGGTCAGATGAGACAGATCAGTGTCACTTCATACTGAAATCATTGAGAAGGAAATTTAAAATACCTGATCCAATCAGGCCTGAATAGAATCATGTTATAAATCTAATGCTCAAGTTCTAATGTTCTATTTTGATTGTTGCTTGCTTGTGTTTGCAGTATACATGCCCTGCAAACACTAAAAGCTCTTCAGGAAGCAGACAGATTATACGTTCAACTCCATTCGGTTAAGGGGAGGCTTTTTGCTCAGGCTATACTAATGTCTGCAAGGATAAAGAATAAATTCGCAGACCTCTGTACTCCAACAGAAATTAGTAGTGTGTACTGGTTTTGTAAGTAAACAGTACTTTCAGTGATCACTGCATTGGTTTTCTTTTAGCTCAGCTATTAAAATAGACTATATTGGTAAGACAGAATATACAGTATACATGCAGGTTAGACACTACTGCTGAGGACATGAAAAGGATACGTTTTCATCCATCAGTAATTGCAGTGTTTCGACAACAGAGAGTATCAGCTTAAGCGTTTGTGTCGGCTTATGCACAGTCATCTTTGGCTCATGGCGGTGAGCTGTTTCAGTGTCACGAGTGTGCTGTTTTTTTTTTTCACGCTCTCAGTATAAACTGTGTATGTAAGCGTCCACTCTTGAGTAGCGCTAGACTGTGCATGTCTCAAGGGCTTTAGACTTTCTGGTCAGGCAGGAAAGGAACCAAGGGAATCATTAGGTAAACCAAACCCTTAAACTTGAGCTTAAATCAATGAACAATGCTGCCTGAGAGGAACAAGATGCATAGACAGCACCGGGCCAACACAAGACTCCACCATCACGCCACTACTGACACAAAAGCTCATTTCAATCCCATCAATCTAGAGAAACATAAACAAACATTGCCCCTAAAGTTAAAGACATATCTGTCTGTCAGTCTGTCAAGACCACTCTCAGAATAGCATACTGTACGTATGACAGTGTTAATGTAGGCTATTTGGTCTTTGTGTGCTAAATCTTCTGCTGCTACTGAGCAAATAAGGACTTGCTACAATAGATATATGGACACACTGCTGTGAGCATGTAAAAAATGCATATCCCATAGAAAATCTAGACAGGTGGAGAGTTTCAGAGAAACTAGCTTTTGCGCATTTACAGGATTTAGGAATCTTTATTCATGAATATTGGAATACTGTTTGATAGTTTTGTGATCATTAAGATCAAGGAATGGCTGTTATATAGGCCTGCAACAAAAACACAACATGAAATTGCTTATATTTGTGTGCTATTATTCAAAAGTTCACAATCCATTTGATTGCTTTTTGTGAGGAACAGGCCCAAATTCAAGACTTTATTCCACAATCTTCATCTGCATCTTCAGCAGCAACCATAATAGTCTAATTGCTTATTCATTAAACTCTAAAAAAGGCTGGGTTATTTGGCAACCCAGTGCTGGGTAAATATTGGATAGAACACATGCTGGGTTAAATGTTTTTACCCAATATGCTGGGATGTTTTATTTTTAAGTCAACTATTGCTTAAAACTCTGAACTAGAGGCAACAGCAATAATCAAAAGATACATGTTTATTATTAAAGGTGCTGTATGTAGGATTTTGACTATACTAAAGCATAAAAATACCACAATATGTTTGTAGATATTTAAGAAACATGCTAATTGAACATACTTGTTTATCTGAAAAACAATGCTACAGTCAGTTATTCTCCTTTGAAAATGAGCATTCCGGCCCAGAATGTCTGTTTGTTATGGTTTGTGAAACCCGCCCACTGCCAGTTTACCCAATTGTATTTCGGCACCGCGGGTTGCCAGTTGGCGGAAAACACAGCATATTTAATTTCATTCATCCTCATGTGCGCTCGTTTCTGTTGGTGTCGTTAATCTGGCAACCTGCGTGTGCGTCAAGTCTGAGGAGGAGGGGCTAGGTGAAAAAAAAACATCTCCAATATTTTGAATTTGGACTGCAATACCTAGTTCAACCGCTGGGTGTCAATCCTACATACAGCACCTTTAAGCAAGAACACCCATGGACAAAATATCAGACAAATTGAATTTATTTGGGTGAATACAGCATAGTTTACAATATTACATACATTTAAACTCGTTCCGCAAGCATTTTAGAAATAAAAATGTAACATTTAAAAGTAGCACTGTAATTGATGTGATTTCAACCGTTCTCTGTAATCTAATACTAATTTGTGTGCCGGTGTATTGCCAAAATCTGAGCCGGTGAAGGGCTGCTGTTCGCCGGGAGGAACTGTGAACTTCAGACCGCAGCCTCGCATTTCACTCGTATCTGAAAGATGCCGTGACTGACTCCATAATCTGCCCATACATAAACAGTTCTGAGATTAGAGAACATGTAAGGGATAATCAATGGCTAGCTGTGCATTAAACAATTTGAATGCCTCCGCGAAGTGCATTCAAATCGTTTAATGCACAGCTAGCCGTTGATTATCCCGTTTATGCCATGGTCATTTGCCAGCATTCACATATTAAAGATGTTAATAATACTTGCGCTGCAATATTTGACCGGAACGATAAAAATGACGGTTATTTTCGTCTGTATTACTATTCAACTGTAACTGTATGTTGCTATGGTTACCAATGTTTATAGGAAGCACATTAATATAGAACGTGAGTAAACTGACCTGGAACTACCTGTGCAGTTCAACAAATTTAATCAACACCTGCCAGCCAATCAGAATCGAGTATTCAGACAGACCATGGCATAAATTTAAACAAATTAAATTAAATTCAGTATTATAATGAATAAAATCAGTTTATGTTATGCAAGTCAAAAGTCACGACTGACATCTCTTCCTTGTATTATATGTTGCGTAAAATAAAATAATTTACATTACAGTAAAGACTTTATAAATTAAATAAAATACAAACCTTTATTTCGCTGAAGATGTGCACTAAAATGGTGGCGGTGGCGACGGCTGCGAGAACTGCTCTTTCCTTTTAGAGGACGTAAAAAGCCCCCGATCTGACTGTTACTCAGCAGCTGGGTTGTTTCATTGGAGGCCGGCTCAACCCAGCGGTTGGGTAGAAAAAAAATAACACAGCATTAAAAATGACGCAAAAGCTTAGTTACAGAAAAACTACAAATATTAAAAATAACCCAATAAAATGACCCAACAAGCTGAACCCAGAAAATAGCCCAGCATTTTTTAGAGTGTACAAATTTACAATTTGATTCCTGATAGCAAATGCTTGTTTTTAAGAAAATCTATGGATTTAAATGTCTATTAGTCTGTCTGTCATTCGTTCTAACCATCATATTTCTATCTGATGTCTTGTCTGACCATAGTCATGATCGCTTACACTGAAGTAACATACCTTTTAACCATCTCTATTTTCTTTTCCCTCCTTCACAGCATCTCATGTTCTTTCTTTTACACATGCCCTGACAAAACAAGCACCAATATATTTTGGGCTAATAGAGCTTTTACATTCTTGAGTATCTCGGCTTTTACTGTGAGTGCTACATCAATGCTAACCGTGTTCATAATTCGCAGACGGAATGTGTTTTATCCTATTATGACAGACTATTGAAAGCATGCCTGTTAACGCTGCTCAAGATTTCCTCTTGAAAGGTGTCGTAAGGTAACTAACGCTTTTATCCAACAGGCTCACCTCACTTCCAATGAACATGTATTTGAAACATGAGAAAGAGCATGTTTAGCTATCAGCTATGTCCTGTTCCATTAAAAAGTGCTTTGCATGCTATTGTTAGCTTTTCTTAAAGGATCTATTTATATATGATACAACCTCTTATGGTGTTATATTAAAGGGGTCCTATTATGCTCTTTCATTTTTTTAATTTTAGTTAGTTTGTAGTGTGTATGTTTGGGCTTAAAAAGATCTACAAAGTTACAAATCTCAAAGTCGACTCCAAAGGGAGATATTTCGTTTTAAATCCCTTTTCAAGAACTACAATGAACGGCTCGTTTGGACTACAAAGTTGTTTTCCGGTATGACATCACAAAGTGGTCCATTAGAATATCATTTAAAATAAATTCCGCCTACAGAAATTCGAATGGTTGGGGGGTGGTGAGGGGCGGCGAAGAAGAAGTGCTACTGTAGCGTCAAGTTTTCGCAAGTTATTACACATGCACCTGAATAATTATGTAAATATGTATGTTACAATTATGCAAACATTTTTATAAATTGCTGATTGTACAATACTGGACAATGATATAATCTCCAGAATTTACACTTCAATTATGAGACTTAGACAGTGTTTCTCATACATTGATTTATTTGTGGCGCCCGCCACAATATCAAAACTGACCTCCACAAATAGATTTTCCAGAAGACTTTGACTTCGTTGAATAAACATGAGCACTGCACGACGTTCAAAATCAAAACCTCATGTGGGTGTTTTTATATCACTGTATTACTGAAGGATACCGACCATCTTCAGAAAATTTTGGATGTCATTTGTACTATCAGCATGTATGATAAAGCAGTGTTTGTGAGCAGAGCGCTGCTTTGTGTACAGCGTTAGGCCCCGATCACATCGAATGGGTTTTTTGCAGTGAGAGGGGCCTTTTTTGAATTGTTTTCTGTTGGCAGTGAGCGTTCTGTCGAATGAATGGAGGGCCAGGCCTTCCGTTGTGGTGATGAAAGTTTACCCTTGCTTAGAAAGTCCGGAGACTGCAATAATGGACGAAAAACTTGTGGTGTCTGTTAATATGACAGTTTACTTAACAGCAAAAAAAAAAAAAAAAAAGATTTTAGAGCACTGATGCTATACTCCTTTGATTAGACTGACAGGACAACTGATTTGGTGGTTGTCTAGCAATATGAAAAAACCGCAGCGCACTGCTCTTTTTTTAATAGTCACCAAAAAAGGCAGTGCAGTGCACCTCGCGCTTTCAGAACTAAAAAACGCGTTCGGTGTGATCGGGGCCTTACCGGGGAAACCTCGATCTCTATCACTCCAACATCGCCTCTCTGCTGGCAGAGAATGAATTTGCATATACATGCCGCCACAAATAGAGTGCCTGGGGAAACGCTGGACTATGATATAAATAAATTCAACTGTATAACAGTTTCACTGCAAGTCATGGTATAATGTTAGAATTAAAGAACAATAAACATAATACATATTACCGTTGCCCTTATCTGTACATAGTAAATGCAGTTGTTTTTAAGGGGTTGTTGACATCCTATCTAAAACGTGATTTAGCCAAAAAAAAAACAACAACAACAACAATAAAGCAATAACGTTAGAACTCTACTATGTCTTGCAATATCCATGCATGCAAAAGTTCTGCGCGATCGTCTTGTTCAATATTCTCGGGGTCTGAATCCGGTGTGGTGACAAATTGATATGGCAATGTTGACGCCATCCTGCTTTGGCAAGGGGCGGGACAGTATTGAAACGCCGCCTAAGCTGTTCGCCAATCACAACGCACTAGTACAGCTAACCAATCACAAAACACTTTGTTTTTTGGAAGGCGGGCCTTCATCAAACCTGGAACTAATCGAGCCGTTTGTTCCAGGCTGGGGAGAAAGATATTGTAATAATGTAAATTATGTGAAAAATAATGCGTTTTTCGAACCACCAAGCATGAGAGCATATTCTAGTCCACCGCCAAAACAAAATCAAGACTTTGTAAAAAGAGCATAATAGGACCCCTTTAAATAATATATAAATATTTTTTAAACTTAAACCACATAAATCATGTTTTTTATTCCCAGTGGGTAACATTGCATACTTGAGAGTGCATCGGCATGTGTTATCAGTGATTTAAAAAGGATTTCTTGGTCTACGCGGTCTAGTTCTTCCAGAGAAGAAAATGCTGCACCCTTTTCCAACACCAGTGTCTCCACACATAAATTAAAGTGCACATTTTCCTTAATGTAGCGGAGAATTAGTGCTCAAGTTGAGATATTGCATCCTGGCGGTGTTTGTGGATTCTATAGTGGTATCTGTGTGCATGTGTTGGTATAAATGTGTGTATTTGTGTTTGTGTGTGTGTGTGTGTGTGTGTGTGTTTGTGATTGGTCCCATGGGAGAGATCATTACCAGTGTGGGGCTGGGTTTTGAGTAGCTCACTGAATCGGACATAAAAATCAACTTCTGGAACAGCTGTGCAGAGCATTGTTTACACAGCCCTCATTGTGGACACATTAATCACAACAGCACATTACCCACAAAACCACCAGCTGTGGTGTGTGTGTGCGTGTGTGTGTCACCCATTTGTGACGAAGGTGCAAGCAGTGTCCGAGGAAAGTCACAGCGAAGAGCTCACACTTTATAAATCACTGCTGTCAGTTTGATCCTCATTATCCTCTTTCTTTCTCTCTCACTCTCTCTCTTTCCATCCATCTCTTTTTCTCTCCACAGACTGCGTTTTGCATTTAAAACTTGCTTGGCAATGCTGGCAGCAGACTTTTAACTTAACAGTGTAAACAGACATCTGAAATTACACAAAGCCTGTATCACTGTTAGGGAATTTTTTTTTTTTCTTTTTTTTTTTTTTTCTGTGTGCATTCCATGTCTGTTGGTGTGCATGTGTATTTTTTTGAGGATGTCACCCATTGAAGGTTTTGTCAAATCTATCCATCATCCATCCATCCATCCATCTATCTATCTAGTAACTTTTTAGTCTTGAATTTACTTAATGTGGAGAGGATTTTCGAATTTTGTGCTCATATGAGAGATGCAGGCAGTGTAAAAGCTTAAATTCACAAGGCTTGTTTCTTTTTTTGCAGTTCTGCACATACATGTTGTGTTCTTAGAGCTATGGGGTTGAGCATTTCAAACCAACAGAGTGTTTAATAAATGATGAGCCTAACTCTGTGGAACAGCAACATTTGTATTCAACATCCTTATAAGCCACTTAAATTCAATTCAGGGATATCATAAATCTTACCAAATGAGCTTTAATGCATTATGATTGCACAACACCATCATTTGGGCTAGAAATTGCATTAGGTCTGCTTAGAAACCCTACACATAGACAACTCTCATCCAACTGTGTGAACCCCCTTGTGTGCAAATTTATTGGCCGTGTTGGGTCTCGATGCCCACACAGTCACATCCTCTCTATCTGCACCCCAGCAGAGATTCATTTTCAGAGTCGTGCTGTATAAATCCAACAGTGGTTGGAGGTGGTGATTTTTCTCTCAAGCTGACGTTTTAACAGGAGGGGGAAATGGTGGGAGCTCATTTGATAGCGAGGTGATGATATAGCTGGCAGCCCTCAGTAGAGCTGAATGCTGTAGTTTATAAGCGAGGATGTAGCTGTCGCAGTGACAAGCCCCTGCTCATAAACCAACTTTTCCTTGATCAGCCATGGGGGAAAAAACACAAGACATGCAAGTTGAGGAAACCTCAAGAGTAGAGCTCGAGAAATGTCTTTAATATGAGGAACCAAGTGGAGAAAAATCCTATCTAAGTGCAGTATTTATCTATCGCTCGATCTGTCATTCTGTCCACATTTGGTCCTCATAATGTGGGTTAAACCAATGCCCACACACACGACTGTATAATATTTTGGGGGGATTTTTGACTGTAACGATAAATTAATATTTTGTGATGGTTTAGGCTTGTCATGGGTAAATAAATATGACACTAACACCGTGTCCCAACTACACGCGACGCGACAAGATTCCAGCGACACGCAATTTGTCGCGATGCGACAGAATCAATCAAATATCACAGCCAATCAGAAGCGTGTGTGGGCGGGCTCTCTATGGAAGCGCACTGCTCTTGCAACGAAACGGATACGTTTATAATCTAATTCATAAACTTTAAAGCTTTTTAACATCATTAAATGTACATACTGAGTGACTGATAACATCTTTATGGAATACACTCGTTGGTTCGCAGTGAGTTCACAGTTTTAACGGTCATCTTTGATTTAATTTATTTTTCAAGGTCTGAGGTAAACTATCTGTTGTTGCTTTCAGTATGGCTATAGGGTCAAGCAATATGATATTTAAACTCATATTAGACACGTTTAACTTTGAATAAAGCATATAATCACCTGAGATTATCTACTGTCATATAGTTTGTATGTTGTTGTTCCAGCCTCGACGTCGCGGAAATAGAAACCGTTTCTAAATTAGAAATTTCGCGTGTCGCCGTCACGGCTAGTTAGGACAAAAACTATGATTAACATGGAAAAGATACCTTTTATCGCGTGTCACAGCGTCGCGTCGCGTCGCGTGTAGTTAGGACACGGTGTAAAGCCGCCAGTAGGTGGCGGCAAGTGTGATTTAATGAATGATTCATGGAATCTATCAATCAAACAATTGTTTTAAAATGGCTGGTTCAGTTAGCATCAAAGAAATTTGACTGTCTTTGTGAATGGATCATTGGCTCACTCGATTCATTTCAAAAACAGATTAATTGAAGAACGAAACACCGCAGTGTTGCTCTGAGATGCAGAATAGCTCTGCTCTGGCTTTCTTTGTAACTAGCTGTATTTCATTTGCAAAGCAGGAAAAAAGACAAAATGTGTCTAAAAATGTAACTCACTCAATTAACTTCTTGTCTGTTGAACTGCTATATAAAATGAACTTAACATTTGCGATGAAGCACACGTGCTGATTCTTGTGTGGTATTACTTTAATTATATCATAACATTTTTTAAAACTCACAGGGATACTTTTTCTTTCATTATTTAAATTGTAGAGGCATTGTAACTGCATTCTGAAAGGCTTCATTATGCAATGAATGCTTTTGGACTCAAGATGTTTTTTTGTTTGTTTTTTGCAAAGTCATTTTAATTTCTGAATGGAATGCATTCCTCTCTCTCTCTCTCTCTCTCTCTCTCTCTCAGTATTGACCCTCGTCATCACAGTCACAGCATTGCGCACAGCTTAATACTGAGCTCTGATTGGCCAATAGCCGTTACTTATCTTATAAATTATTATACGTGGTGATTATTAGTATTTAATTTGCACGATAAGTTTTACAGTACGTAATACACAACATTATTAATCTAAAGGGGATGGTAGTTTTACAGAGGGCATGCTTTTTGTAATTCCAGCTCTGCGTATTCATGCCATACTTTTTTCTGAAAGACACGTTTTGCTAAAATAGTTTGCTTCTGAGCAGTGTTGGGAAGGTTAATTTGGAAATGTATCAGGTTACAGATTACAAGTAACCCTACTTAAAATGTAATAAGTAGTATAACTTTTCAATTACTTTATTAAAGTAATGTAACTGATTACATTTGATTACTTTTCTAAATTTCTAATGTTTTCAACTGTTAATCATTTTCAAACATTTAAACCAGGGAGGGTAAACCTTACAGTAGTACACAACACTGATTACTGTCACACTTTCGAAATCCTTCATCACTTGAATTAAGAGTTTTTTCAAATAGACATTGGATGCAAAATTCACTTTTACATGGTGTTTGCATATAAAAAGCAGTGTGTGGACACAACCACCTTACAATGATAAAAATCCATTCACTCTTTTTTTTAATTCTCCAAAATCCTAAACGGTCTCAATTATCAAGCCGTTTTGATTGTCTGAGCAGTATGATGTCATATTGCTCAGGCCCCGCCCTCAACCACTTTCACCCTCAGCCAGTTGTACGAAGTCCATCATTTTCCCCACACTCCAGCAGCTGTAGCGACAATGTCTTGTAAGCAATGCAGGTGTTTGTAGTTTTCCCGACATCAGAGCCACTGAGGATGCACCTAAATTTGTTTATATCTGCACAAATAATTTTACTCCAGACTGCTTTCTGAATGAGGGACAATTCAAGGCAGGTTTTGTTAAAAAGTTAACACTCAAGGATAGATCAGTACCCATTGTTCGTGATCCAACTGCACCTCCAGAAGAAGTCTGACACTTTATATTTTTTTATGATTATTTGCAAATTGTCTGTGATCTTCCACGGAAGAGAGGGGCGGATGAGCAGAGCTCATTAGTATTTAAAGGTACATGCCCCAAAATGAGTCACTGTGAACAGAGCAAAGTAAAAACCGTGTTGTTTTACACGACCACTGAGGAATTTTAATGAACAGTTCATGAAGACCCTAAAGAATCATACCAACCTGTGGAAGATCAATGTCCCCTTTGAAGCACAGCCACCACAAAATCAGACTGACATTGAGATCATTCTGAGGTTAAATACATATTTAAAATCATAACAAGAAATATTTTATTAGCTGTTTTTTAAATCAAATCTGTGCATAGCTATGACAGGAAACACTGGAATCTAACAATGCCTTGGAAAAAACAGTTAATCTTTAAAAAAAAAAAATGAAGCATAGCTATACATAAACTCATATAGGAAATAAAAGAGTTATTGAATAAGCATGTTCTAAACTCCTGAAACATTGGGGTTTCATATTTTAGAACAGTCACTGCAGTTCATGAAATAAATCAATTAAGTCTGTATGTGGGAGTGTGTGTGAAAAAATCAGATGTAACCCCATTTGTAATCCTTAACATTTCCATAAGTAACTGTAATTTAATTTTTTTTTTTTTTTTAAATCTCAGTATCTGTAACCGATTACAGTTACTTTTATTTTGTAATTAAATTACGTAATTCCGGTACATGTAACTAGTTACTCCCCAACACTGCTTCTGAGAGTGTTGTTATTTTCTGCTCTGTCGTTATTTTTATCAGCTTTCAGAGCTAAATCAATATAAATTACAGTGATATTTGTCTAATAAGTAGGAAAATATCACTTAAGTTCACATGATTTTGAAAAGACAATTTGACCCAAAGTATTGACTCAGGTGCAAAAACAAGACTCTGAGTAATTGAGAAATTGATCGGATTATGTGATTCATCGTGACCATTATGATACAGAACGTGGATAAGACATGAATTCGTTATTCCACTTTTTCGAGCGTTTTTCACACTTCTTTAAGTCTTGAATGCCGTAATTAGCTGCCACATATCTGAATGAATGCTCTTTGATGCAGCCGCTTTCATAGGCCCACGTACTGCACCAGCATGTTATTTAACATGTCCATAAAGTTATGAACAGTGAGAACCTTTCTCTCTGCTCTCACTAAGAGACCCGGAGCCAAAGAAAGCGGGTTTTATCCATCCATCAGGTCATATTTCCACACCTAGCTTTCTGTTGTTCCATCTTATTCTGTCATCGTCTTCTCTCAACTTAGAAAACGCACTTGAATAGCGCAGAGCATTGTCTAGCACTGGCAATTACATAACTTATTTATAACAATAAGAGTGAGCGAGAGATGTTCCCTAAAGAAAAGAAGGAACATAAGGCTTGTGGAAAGACGAAAGGATGACTCCTGGGTACCATGGTAACAAGCAGCGGTTGCAGTCAGCCGTTGCTCACCTTGCTGTTATGCCTGGTCGGGTGACGGTAACTCTGTCCGACACAGCAAATGATATTCATGTTCTGGGGCGAATACAACGAGGGCAGTGAGGATGCTGTCAGTCAAAACTATAGCAGGGCTTCTCCTGTAGAAGTGGCACACATATACTCAACAGAATGAATATGTTTTCTTAGTGCAAAGCTGGAAAGAATGCATTTTCCATGACCTTTTGATTCCACCTGCAGCCTCCCAGCGCTCACATAAGCTTTTTACACAGCGCCAACACACATACACACACATTCCCACCGGTGCTGCCCAGCATGGCCTGTACTGCTCCTAAAAGCTGCAGTACCTGTAAATGTACATTTGGAGTGCATAATAAAAGCATCAGCTCTATTTGGACCTACTGACTGTTTATAAAGAACTCCATTACCTCTCACCGTCCAAGGTTACTCTCTGAACTCATAGTTCAACCAAAATCAAAATTATTATTAAAGTCAAGAGTGGGGTATTACTGATGTATTTTATGTTACGAAATAAAATGCAGAAATGTCTTGCAGTAAGCTTAACCACATAGAATTGGGGATATGAAAAAATGCTAACCCTAACTTATTTCTGGATTTTAGGACTCATCTTTGCAGGTACAGTAAAGTATATTATCAAATTATGTCTGTTTATGGTAGCAATCTATTTGAGTGTGTGTGTTTTTTCGTTTTGATCTTCTTTTTTCTGTTTCTTGATCTTTTTACCATTTTATCAGTTAACTAGGGCCCTTTGAAATCCATTTTATAAATTCAGTTTTATTTAATTTTTTTTTTTTTTTTGGAAATTCTGCTTTTTTCCCCTCTAGACTCTGTTTTAATATTCAATATACAATCAAATTTTTATCAATCAAAAAGCATGTCTAATTAATTGAAATCATGAAACTTACAATTTAACAGCAATTTATTAAAAGTTTAACAAAAGTAACATTTAAGGCCCTATGAAATGTTTTTTTTTTTTTTTCTCAAATTCATTTTTATTTATTTATACCAAATACCATTTTCCATGATTTTTCTGCATCTGATTTTAATGGCTTCATTAAACTGTAATAATCAAAAGCATCTGTAGTTAATTAATTTTATAAAAATATATAAAATAATATCTTTTTACTATGTTGTGTACTTACATTTTCAGTGCATTTGGCTTCCCATATGTACGGCTGAATACCGGTTCTCTTGTTGCTTCTACCGGCTGTTTATTGCAGTAGGTATGCAATGCAGAGAGACGTATATGCTCTCTTCTGAGACACACCCCAATAATGATATTTTCTAGCTGTTATAATAAATCATCAGTGGAGTATTTTGGGCTGAAACTTCACAGACACATTCTGGGGACACCCAAGACCTCAATACTACATCTTGTAAAAAGGGGCATAATAGGTGCCCTTAAAGTAATATATTAGTTGCAGTTTCGTAAAGTTAACCGTACTTTTATTTTGAGGGGTTCTTTTGAAAACTTAAGTTTGTTATTGTATATAATATGATATTGAAGCGGCAGAAGCAGAAAACGATGCGAGCGTCACGCGCTCTTCAGTAGGTGTGTAGTAAACGAAACGTTTATTCACACAGACACACGCAGAACCAGCAGGATTCACATTTAAATAGTCTTTTTGCAGCTTTATATTCACAGACACTAAACCATATCCTGTTTTAATTTAACTGTACATGACCTACTTTTGATTTATCCATACAAAATTTGGCAAATTCCGTGACATTCTGTGTTTTTCCACATCGGGGAAGCCATAGGTTCCTAGTAAACCACAATGCATTTCAAACACTCATTTTGATACTATTATATGTTTGTGTTGAAGTTGCAGATGGGGCTTATTGAGGGGCTGTTGATATGGAAACATTCCTGTGAGCATTTTATTGGATAAAACTGTGACCTAGCTTAGAAAGCATGAGTCATCATTATTTTTTGTCGAGAAAGACTGTATATTTTAAACTTCTATTTCTGCTAGAAGTTTATTTTTCTTCAAGGCCTCAAACATGGACTAGAAGGTACAAATCTCCTTAGGCGTTATATAGGGTCTTTACAGAGCTGTCAACAGATTACTTTGCAAAGAGCAGAGCGAATACTGTATATGGAAGATATGGCTTTAGAGAACAGGACAGAGGAAATGAGAGAGAGAGAAAATGAGAGATCTTTCGGCTCAATCTGTTCTCCCTGGTGACTGATAGTGGATTCTGTTTGAGCGCCGTGTTGGGGTATTAAGTCATCTGCTCATTCCAAAGATCAGCAATGTCTATGATGAAAGGGCAGATTCTTGCCACACACACACACACACACACACACACACACACACACACACACACACACACACACACACACACACACACACATCCATTCAGCTACCTCTGTGCAGCACACACCAGAGACCTGCCGACTACGTTTCTTGGAGAAATGTCATCTCTCATTTTAACATGCAAAACTGACTGATCATTTGAACTTCTCTTGCTCTCCCTGACAGCTATTATGCCAATGATTGCTTCCAGAAGATCCCTTTGTGTGTTTTGCAATGTGCACACCATGCCTCCTATGATCAGATATTTCATCATTCAAGTGATGTTTTAGGCACTTAAACCCACACTAGAGGGAAAAAAAAAAAAAAAAAAAAAAAAAAAACTTTTTTTTTCTAATTTCTGTGCCTTCAAGCAGAAGTGCAAAAATATTGATCGTTTTCGAACCATTTTTTCTCATTCCATCTTCCATTGTGCAAACACACAGATAGTCCCATCTCAAATTCACATTGTTGGTTAAGCCAGTTTCTTTATTTAAATAGTGTTACAAGTTAATTTCATGTCGTTAGATCTATTTCCTCTGATATACTGCAACATAAAAATTTGAACCAAAATCTAATATTTCATATTAATTTAATTGATATTTATTTTTTGGCAGGTGGTCATGGAATGGTACCTGTTTGGTGTAGTGTTTATGTCATTTCCAGCCTCAAGACATCAAATGGAATTTAATCCAGATGCCGTTAAAATGTAGGGGAACTTTACTAAAAAAAGAAGTTTCCTCCTACCTTATTTCCTTCCTGATATATTACATGTCGAAAATGAGAGATAAGTGAAATTTCCCTTGAGCAAACTTTAATTTTTTGTCTTTTATCAACAGTTTCAGAATGTCCAAATGTAATAACAAAAAATATTTTCTAAATAAAATTTAGAAAGTTTCTATCAAACAATAACCTATCTTTTCCCTTGCTATAGTTTTGAGAGATGAACTCTAAAAAATACCTTCTTTAACAGTTAAATAGTAAACAGTGATTTTTAAACATATATTTCACAAATGTAGGCTACTTTTTGATTGTGTTTTTGATCAAATTAATGCATTCTTATTGAACATATATGAGAAAGCACCTCTTTCAAAAACATTAAAAAGTCTTACAAACTTTTGAACTGGACTCTATAACAGTTAATATTTTACCAGCAAAAATGTAGCATTAAGTTACAAGAAAACTGATCCCTGTTGGTTTATTATTTTCTATTTCTGCCTGCTTGAAGCATAGCGATGTCCTTAATGTCCTTACAAAGCCTCCAACATCTGTTTGTTCTCGTGGGACCGCTGAGCTTAGAGTGCCCACATCACTGAAGCATGTTGAGACGGGACGCTGCGCTCTATGGGGGAAATATGACCACAGCAGAGAAATGTGGGGTCATGGTGCCACGGCTTAGATGAACCGAACTCATCCGAGAGGAGGAGGAAGAAAGGCAGGATGTGGGTCAGGGGCCAACAAGAGCTGAGGGAATGGGTCAGGTGGTTACAGTAAAAGACAATGTTCTTTATCGATCCACACACACAAACACACACACACGTTCTCAATTTCCCACCGTCAACTTCCTCAGTCGCTCCCATTTCCTGCGTAATAGATTGTGAGGATGATTAATGAGATATCAGTTGAAATCCCCTGACCAGACAGCACCCGTCTGACTTCAAATGACAACGTCTCATTGTTAATTATTTAAATAGGAATTGCAAGGAATTGGCAGAGACAATCAGTAACACACATCACCACTGTAATTAAAAACCGCCCTGACGGTGTTCGAGGCTAAATTGGCGTGATGCTGATGAGAATTGAGTACATCACGCGGATCTGGAGGCTCCAAGAGTGCACAAAGAAAAGTTCAGCAAAGCTGATCCCACGATCATATGTCAGATTAGGTCAGGTCCTTGCGGTTGCGATGGCTGGAGGTGGAATTTACTGTGGTGTGCTCTTTGCAGAGGTTATCATACTTCTCCTGGCAGCTTCTGAGTGGAAGTAGATAACTGCGGGAGCTTTCTGTACATTCCTTACACTCATACTAAATGCTTGCCAAGATTTGCTATGTTTGATATTCCTCAAACATTCTATTTAAGGTTTGCTCTGAATTCATAAGTTTGAGTATTAAACTTCTGGAGTTGGGGCTCGTTTACAATGATAAGTCTAGAAATAACAATAATTTATTATTGTTTTAAGAATGGTAAAAAAAAAAACAAATTCTAGATGATGAACAATAAAATACTGACAGACGTTCAGAATTTAAAGAGCTTGATCATTTAAAGAGGCAAATGCAAAAAACTGCAGCGCATGTTTATCTTCTGTTGGTGTGGATGCTAATGTAGTTATCGTTATAGTTATGCTTATAGTTATTTTTCTTGGACTGAATGGCCTTTAATGCAGAACATTAGTACCCTGTTTAACCTTATTTTATCCTTAAGTGGTGTCGACACTAAACGAGACCCGTACGTAACACAAGCCCATTGAGTCCTAAGTGCAAGCACATTAGGATTGGTCAGTCCAGCCTGAAATATTATTCCAACCATTGCACCAACCTGAAACATTTGCACATTTAACTCCATTTGTGCAAAATAAACAACATTTATTAGACAGTTCAGGTCAAGCTTTGCTGCTGATTTAACATTTAAATGGGTTTGGCAAACAGTTTGTGAGATTTCATTATTTCCCCATTCATGTAAATATGAGTTGGTTTCTTGCCTCAAATAGCTGCTCAGAGATGTTGCAAATAATGGCTACAGAATGAACTGACTTTCTTTTGATGGGAACTATGGCTCAATACAAATGCAGATCTTCAAAGCTGCTGGCTCGCTGTGTTGTGGGAAAGCGGAGTATTTTCAGAGGTTGAATTGTTATAGTTGGTTATTTGTTGAATAATTAATTAAATAATTCAAAACAGAAGCCCTTTGTTGTTTCAGTGTCAAAATAAATATTACATGTTGAAAATCACGTGTACGTAGCTTTAAGATAATTGTTAGATAATCCTTAGATGTGTTTAAGATTACACTAGAGGTCAAACATTTGAAATTATTAAGAATGTCATATTTTTGAAATAATTATCTTATGCTCACTAAAGGCTGCATTTATTTGAAGAAAACTATATTGTGAAATATAAAAAAATTTAAGATTGTTTTCAATTTTAATATATTTTAAAATTAGCGCTTTGCAACGGTTAATCGCGATTAATCGCATCCAAAATAAGTTTTTGTGTACATAATATGTGTGTGTACTGTGTATACTTATAATATATATACATATAAAACACATGCATACAGTATATATTTAAAAAGTATTTACATGTGTATATTTATGTGTATATCCAAATATTTTTATTTGGATGCGATTAATCGCGATTAATCATTGCCCGACACTATTTATAATATAATTTATTCCTCTGATGGCAAAGTTGATTTTCAGCAGCCATTACTCGAGTCTTCAGTGTCCGACGCTCCTTCAGAAAGTTTTTTTATTAAGATTTTTTTATCAAATAAATGCAATCTTGCTTAGCATACAATTTCAAAAACGTTAAAAACATGATTAATTCAAAACTATTGATCTGTAGTTTAAGTTTTTGATTTATTGGTAGCATTTTCGACATTCAAATTGTACATTGAAGATGTCATTGTAAAATTTGCATACTGAATTGTGATTGGCCTAGTCTGTTACCATTTAAAGCAGACTAGCTGTACAGTTGATTCTCATGCACAGCTGACTGAAAAGAAGACGTGTGTTGCATGTCATGAAAACAGTAAAGCGGCAGTGAGTGATGCAGCACTTCATTTACACAGAACCAACGCCTGGAACATAATAAAACTTTATTCTTTTTCTGCCTTGCAACCTTTAGGGATTGCAAGTGTAGTTGGAATTCTTGCTGTTTTCTACTCCCTAGACAGCTGAGGAAGAGGAGAAGTGCGGATTGTGAGGAAGAATCCTGCATTCACCTCAATAGCCTATGTAACCTTGACTTCACAACCGGAGTGTTCACATTGCCATTAGCTATAATCGGTGGATGCCAAAACTCTCACTGCAGTTGCACCAGGAAGTGTAATTCATGCATTACAGTGTTTATCTGGAGTGCAGACAGGTGTGCTCAGAGAGCGGTCTGCTGTTATTTCAGCACTAGCTGGAGGTGGGATAAGTGCAGGCTGGGTGAGCAGTAACCTGCTGATGATGGGGAGATGTAGTAGTCATGCCACCAACAGAGAAAGCCAGGGTCTCTCAGCACTCCGAGCTACTGTGAAGCCCTGACAGGGGCAACACTTACGGCTTGCTGTGAACAACATGTTGCCAACTGGAAAATATTTACATGTCACTGGAGGATATTGTTGAATGTGTGCTTTATTTGTTTTTTATTATTATTACTTTTTTAAGTGGGTTTCAGGTTTATTAAAGTGCCAAACGATGTTGTAAACAGGATAAATATGACAGCAGCATATTACATTTACATTTAGTCATTTAGCAGATGCTTTTATCAAAGCGATCAAAACCAACAAAAGAGCAACAATATACAGTACAAGTAGCAGTACAGTTTTTAAAAAGAAAATAAGTAGATAGAATAGGGGAAAAAAAGAAAGCTAGTTTTTAAATAGTTTTTTCACTAACACACAAGAACGTTGTTTTTTTGTTTTTGTTTTTTTTGCATTTATTTTATTTAAATGGTCATTTAAAAGGGAAAAAAAAAAGTTGATCATCAACCTCTGATATTTCTGCTAAATACTAGGCTGCATTCAGGCCCGTAGCCAACTATGAGGTCACTGAGGTCCGGACCTGGGTAAATTTTTCATATTCAAAAATAAAATTTGTTCCCTGAATGACTAATTTGCTGTTAAACTCCTCGTATGAAAGTCTGCATGTATAATTCAGTTTAGACCTTTTGCAAGAATGTTTAGCGTCTGTGGAATGAAAATGATCGCTGCCGGTGTGAATGAGGCTTGAGACAGAGATGTGAGTGAGTGAGCGAGCAAGTACGCACAGCCTTTGTGTTGCCAGATCCAGCTATTATAAGCGTTTTTGGACTTGTCTTTTCCACTAAATTTTCCAAATTTAAAAAAAGTTAATAAAGTATGACGTTGCAGTTTAGGGTCACCGATATCTTTATTGCAATTGCAAAAGATTTGAAATAATTTCAGTTTATTTTTATTTAGCGTTTTTTGTTTATTTTAATAGCATTATCTGGCAACACTGCATCGCCGGCACTTAAACTGACAGTAATCAAATGGAGAGGTTATTGCTGACAGGATAGCACATTCGGTAAGGGAAACGCAAAAAAATATCATGATATTATCTGTCAGAAACGTTATCAACGCTGTTAAAAACAGTAGCAGTATCACAGATCTGTAGAACATGTATACTGTAAATTGTAGTCAGTGCTAGTACAATCACTTGAGTCTTTTTAAGTGTGTGTTTGTGTGAGTGTGTGTGTGTGTATGTGTGTGATTAAGACAGAATGAAAGACAGAGGGAGACTATAAATAGCAGTTGCATACTTCTGAGTTTCTTTTCATCAACACATGGGCACCTGCCCGGAATAGCGTCACCCATCATCCCATTTGGCAGGAGGTTTGGACTTCATCATTAGAGTCTTTTTTTTTCTTGTCTGACTGAGAGCTCTGTGCTGAGACGAGGGAAAATAGATAGATGCAGAGAGGAACAGCGATATAGAGAGGGAGAGAAAAAGAAAGATAGATTGAGGTCGGCGGGAGAAATGAACGAGTGGCCAAGTCTTCATTTTAATCTTGTTCTCTCTTACACAGAGCCACTGCAGATATTTGGACCAACATGCTTCAGCAAATTACTGTTAGTGTGAATGGATGGCATGAATAATATGACTTGATCCTCCAAGCATGTTTTAAGACGTGTACAGTTTTAATAGCATAAATGTGACCCTGGACCACAAAACCAGTCTTAAGTCGCTGGGGTATATATATGTAGCAATAGCCAAAAATATATTGTATGGGTCAAAATTATCAATTTTTCTTTTATGTCCCAAAATCATTAGGATAGTAAGTAAAGATCATGTTCCTTGAAGATATTTTGTCAATTTCTTACCGTAAATGTATCAAAACCTAATTTTTGATTAGTAATATGCATTGCTAAGAACTTCATTTGGACAACTTTAAAGGCGATTTTCTCAATATTTAGATTTTTTTTTGCACCCTCAGATTCCAGATTTTCAAATAGTTGTATCTCAGCCAAATATTGTCCGATCCTAACAAACCATACATCAATGGGAAGCTTATTTATTCAGCTTTCAGATGATGTATAAAACTCAATTTCGGAAAAAAATTGACACTCGAGACTGGTTTTGTCATCCAGGGTCACAAATATGTTATCATTTGAATCGATGAAACATGTCGTAACTACAAGCAACACCACCGTGTAGGGCATAATTATACAGAGATTATGATGACACATAATCAGCTGAGTTTGTAATGAAAAGAAACTTCAGACCCTATTATTTTCTCCTGGCATTCTTATTCTTATTTCTCCTGGCATGCTCACCTCATATATAATGCACATTATCATTCATTTATATTTTATAATGAAAAAAGACATGTGAAATAAAGATATAAATGTGTGTGTGTGTGTATATATTATAGTGACAGATCGCTGTATAAACGCCTCAGTTCTGACGGAGGCGCAGAGCACAGGTGAGCGGGATCATCCCTAATAAGCATGAATGAAATAAACATGAATGAACATCTCTTGCCTCATGTGATCGCACATTCTGTGTTTCACTCGCAGAAAGATGTAATTGAAATGGCTTGTAAACAAAATGTCACGTAGCATTTCATTTACCTCATGCAAGTCATCAGTGTCCTTCAGCTCGTCAGCTCACCAGACAATTGAAGTCTAGAGAAGAGCATTTCGCGAAATATTAGACTACATACTCGTTATATTTTACTAAACCTGTTAGTGATGTCTTAATTATTTAATGTAGGCTATATTTAAATAAATCTTTTATGAAACAAGTTATGACAGCCATTGTGTAAATGATCATATTTCAACAACAAATACAAATTGTATAATTTAGTGAAGTTAATTTAAAAACTGCTTGAGTGCAATTTACATTTACAATTTACATGTTTTCATACAATTTTTTTTTATTCTTTTTTATTTGAGTGTTGATTATCATAGTTAAAAATGAATAGTAATTCAATTTAAGTTTGGGCTCTGTTGTTAATTGTAACCTAAAAGTAGGCCAAATGTAAAAGGTTATAGTTTAGAGGGTAGCTCAGAAGTAGATTTTTATAGATTTTTTTTTTAAATGATTTTATTTTATGAGGGATATATGTGACCCTGGGCCACAAAACCAGTCTTAAGTCGCTGGGGTATATTTGTAGCAACAGCCAAAAATACACTGTATGGGTCAAAATTATAGATTTTTCTTTTATGCCAAAAATCATTAGTAAGTAAAGTTATTAAGTAAAGATCATATTCCATGAAGATATTTTGTAAATTTACTACTGTAAATATGTTAAAACGTCATTTTTTATTAGTAATATGTATTGCTAAGAATTCATTTGGACAACTTTAAAGGCGATTTTCTCAATATTAAGATTTTTTTGCACCCCCAGATTCCAGATTTTCAAATAGTTGTATCTCGGCCAAATATTGTCCGATCCTAACAAATTTATTTATTCTGCCTTCAGATGATGTATAAATCTCAATTTCGAAAAATTGACACTTGAGACTGGTTTTGTGGTCCAGGGTATATGTATATGTATATTATGTTTAGTATTTTTTTTTCCTCCTGCTGTACCGAAACCATACCGAACCGTGACGTCAAAACCGAGGTACGTACCGAACTGTCATGTTTGTGTACCGTTACACCCCTAATACATATATATGATAAGATAATGATAAGAAATATATCTATAAAGATATTATAAATAAATATTGTATTATTATATATAAATATTATTATTAATATTTTTTAAAATGAGAAGAACGGAGTTATTTTTTAAATATATTTTGCCGTGTGTGATGGAAGCTGAATTTAATATGCTGATTTGATGTTCAAAAAACATTTCTTATCATTATCAGTGTTGAAAATGCTGCTTAATACTTTTGTGGAAACTATGATACATTTTTTAGGATTGTTTGATGAATATTAAGTTAAAAAGCTTTCATTTTTAAATAGACCTTTTTGTTTTGATATTGCTACATTTTTTACTTCACTTTTGATCAGTTTAATGTGTCTTGGCTGAGTAAAATTTATAATCTACATTTAAACATATCTAATAACTAATCCTTAACTTTTAAACAACCCTTATGGAAATGGAAACCATGGTTTTACTACAAATAATAATAATAATAATAATAATAAAAAAAATAAATAAAAAACTACTTAAACCTACAGTTAAACCATTGTAACCACAAATTATCCTTGGTTTTGTTGCACTAATCATAGTTTAACCATGGTATTTGTAGTTGTAAATCTGTGGTTATACAAATGGTAGTCAATACGCCAAAAAAAAAGATCTATAGCCGTTAGTTCAGTTTTAACACTTTGAAAACAGCTAAAGTGGGAGACAGAGAAAGTGATTAGCATTGAACCGTCTAACTGCACCTGTGCTGTCGCTGTTATTTAAGGTAACGAGTGTGCCCACTTGCAGTGATTTAAGAACACACTCACCTCATTCACAGTCAAAACACTTGTCTCATTTGCCTGTCTTCACTTACACACATGCAAACACAAGCACATTACCCATGTGTCTCCACACCAGTCACTGTTTAGCTCACCACATTTTACAAACTGAAGTTAAACACAATTGCCAAAATCTGCCTTTAATACAAAGCAAGGTGATTAAAGTGATTACCGTTGTCTCTAACTCAGTCTGAGTGGTTCAGATACGAGGATATACCACTGAACAGAAAATTGAGTTAGTGTGTGTCTGGGTCAAAAATCACTTGCTTGAGGGGCAGGAACATGAAACCTGATACTAATCTAACTGCTGTAAATCCGCCCTGCTGGCTACTGACATGGACACTAGGTTTTTGTTGTTGTTGTTTTTTTATTTTTTATTTTTGTAGACTTCTAGTGAGTGACTGTTAGCCTAACACAAGCCATATCCATCTGATTTTCAGCTTGTGGGCTTCCTATTTTGTTCCCGTGGGAGACTTGCAGCTACTGTGACACTGCAAATATCATAAGTTCATGTTTTTTTTATTTTTATTATATTTGCATGGCATTGAAAGTATATTGGAATTAAACCAATGAACCATTCCCTGAAATCTAATATGAAGCTCTGCTATAGCTGACGGAGTTATTTTTTTATTTTTTATTTTTTTGTCATATGGACTTTACATAAGGGCTTGGTTTCTGTTTTAATGCAATTTTCTTTTTTTTTTTTCTTTTTCTTTATCGAAGATGGACATATCTCAAGTCATTTTTAGTTGAAAGTGACTGTGGTAAAGTTGATGACCTTCAGGTTGCAGTTAAGTGAGGATTTGTCACAACAGTTCTGTGAAAGCATTCATAAAGAAACCACAAGGTAAAGTTGGAGCCAGAAATGAAAAATTATGCTGGGGCTTGTGCTTATGAAAATAATTAGTTTTGCAAAATTGACAGCATACCATACATTTAAAAGATCATGTTTTGCTCTTTTAGTGTAGTTTTTCCCCTTCAATTAAAGTAACTAACTAAATAAAATAAAAAAAATAAATAAAAAAGTTGTTGAATTTCAAGGAAGTGTCTTATAGCTTAATTGTGTACAAAATTACAATAAATAAATAAGATGAAAATAAAGAACTAAGCTCAGTAGGGTCTGAAAGTCAGCTAGTTATTTTTTATTTTATTTTTTTAATTTTATTTGTTTATTTGCTATTTGATTTGCAGTTTTGATATTATGTTGATTTCTTTTATCTCGTCAAACAGGATGAATTGTTTTAAAGTGAGACCACAAAACATGCATTGCTTATATTAACATTTGCGCTGTTTTTTTAACACCAAAGTTTAAAAACTTGTCTTTTAAGGTAAAGTGATGTTTAATGACAGGATAGAAAAAAGGATTTTAGGAGACCGGAAAAATGTAAATTGTTTATCAATAAAAGCAATGTTTAAAAATGATTCTCTGTTTTGTTTGAAATGTTTCAATTAGAGAAAGAAAAATAGTAAAACAGTATTTTTTAAAAATTGTCAGAGATACTTACAAGCTAGATTTCTGACTCCAGATTTGTTTTTATTTACATTACATAAGACTCTTTCAAAAACATTAAAAAAAAAAAATCATACTAACCCCAAACCTTTGAACTGTATATGATGTGGTCATGAAAATGCACTGCATAGCAGGAATGACCCACATAGAGAAGCACATTTACCAGCAGCTTGCTAAAGTATGGCAGCCTGAACAAAGAAGGTCTTCACAGTGCTGTCAGCTATTTCCCCACTCTCACTTTTGGCTTTGACATTGGCTTTTCTAAACACCGTCTCAATTTCAGCATCTGTACTGTGGTTATATTTTTAACTGTGACAGGACTAGCTAATCGTGCCTCTGCACCCTCCAATGTAATTGCATCTGATTGCCCATCACTCCCCTACCTGCTCATCTTTTGAGCACTCAGAGCTTGATAGAAACACTAGAGTGCTTAGAGTGTCAATATTTTTGTTATGCTTTCCCTTCAGAGGAAATCCAGCTCTGCATGCTCAGTTCTCTTTTTTTAGTTTTTAGCATGTGTACTTACAAGAATGCACAGAAGACACATTTCTGTATTGCAGAATCTAGGATGCATTTTAGCTTTAAAAAGGATAGTGAGGTCCAGCTAACTGCTTTAGCCAACCCAGGTGCCCAGGTGTTGCCTCTGCCAACATTTTTGTAAAACTCCAAAAACATTGCTAAACATACAATTTGCTGCAGTTCATTCCATTTCACGCAAATTATGATTACAGGCCAGATTATGAATTAATGAATGAACACACGTTCCTTGCACAATACTATGTTTTGACCTCAAAAAGTTTTTTCAATAATGTGTGATTTGTAAACTAATACATTTTAACATATGCATCACATATTCATCTCCATATGGCTTTTCTAACGTATTAAACTTGCTAGATGGCTCACCTGGTACAGCATTGCACTTGCGATGTGAAGCACCAGCATAATAAAATGTTACCACATTTAGTGGTTTTGGAGAAAATCAAACATGATTTTAGGCCTACCCTTTGGATATTTCACTTTGAAACTGTTGTGAAACATACAAGAAGCAACATAATGTCATTTTTGTAAAAATGTCACTACACGCCTGTATTTTTCTTCAGCCTGGTTTGACTTCTGCTTTTTTTCCAGCAAAGTACATATACATTTTTAGTCATTTAGTCACCATGCATGGCAGAATTGTATACTGCCAGCACCTTAATGTGATTTTTTTCCTCCTTGCATCCATACCTCCAGTCTAGTTAGGTTCGTATTCAGGGGTCTACAAGTGCTCATGCATTTTCAGCACTCGTGCTCTCAAATGGAGAATGATGCTAATTAGGAATGGAACAAAGGAGCTCCCGCTCTGATCTTCCACTGCAGACTGCTGACTGTCAGCCTTTTTAATACTATAATTACCTTCACCAATTACACCCAGAAAAAAATAACTGATTCAATAATAAATTATTGAACTTTTTCTCTACTTTTTTGCAATGTCAGGTCCTCGGAAAATGCGAAGAGTTCATTTTGGAGGTGATCGGAGATGTAACGATTCATTGTATTATTTTCTTTCACACAGTAAGAAAATTTTGAGGTCTTGTGCTGTAGTTAGTTTAGTAAATGGCAAAGAAGCAGTATAAAATTTAAATATAAACCTTTTTTTATTGTTTTGGATGTAAATGGAGTCAATGACGAATGATTGTAGGAAAATATCCACCTCATTCAGTGCTCTTTTTGCTTTCTGTCAAAAAATATCCTGTTTTATTTTGTGAGAAACCACTGCAGATGATTCAGTGAATCAAACTGAATCGCAAACAATTTCAGATCAGACCCGTTTGACTGATTGGTTCGGAAGAGTGATTCGTTCACAAATCTGGCATTACTAGTTTTGATCCTAACAGCTGATATTCTTGATTGCTGCAGTATTATCAGGAAAAAAAATAAAAATTCTCAGGTTAATATGTTAATCTTGATTAAGGCTTTCATTAAGAACAGTTTAATGGGGCACAGCTGTAGTTTGCTGGGGCTTGTGCCTCAGTAATAAAGGATCTAGCGAACCCCCGTTTGGGACATTTTTAATGGATCTTTAATAGCCTACATATAATATTTAGTTCATAATAGACAGGGTTGCCATGACTGCATGTTCTTTGTAATGAACATGGAAAAGAGACAACTCTTCAGATCTTAATAGTGAGTCGAGTCACTTTGTTTTTTTATTGCTTCTAAATGAAGTTTAAATTGGGTTGCAATAAAGTTTCAAAGAGGAGTATTCCATTCCACTCTCTATTCATAAAAACCAATAGATAGATGGATATATAGATATTTTTTGATGCCTTATCTTTTTCGTGTCCCTTCTAAAGTGTTGATTGAAATGCCAGCGTGATTTTGAACGATTCCATTTTAGAAATTGCCTATAATTTCACCTTCACTGCCCAATTTAACACACTGATCAAACAATTATCCTTTATTAGGTGAAATGTTGCGATTCACTAGATTTATAACTGGCGCACTGCTTTCACACTTCCAGAGCCCTCTATATTATATGAATTGGACTTTTCTGATCATAATGTCAGTAACAGACACTGATTAGAGTAGAAGAAAACAGACAATTACAGTTGTGGTCTTTTTGACATGTAGAGCAGGGCCTTAGATTGATCTCGGCTGGTACTGAGTGAATGAATTGGCTTTGAAAGAGCATTGTGTGGAACAGAATGAAAATTAAAGTTCACATCCAATTGAAATTCAGTCCAGCTGAGGCCATTCAGATCTGAGAAATACTTTCAACGTAATTCTAGTTTTGCATGAATGGCAATGAAGATTAAAAAAGGAAGCCACGTTTGTTCAGAAAGGGCACCGCACAAAGCGTTGACACACTTGAGTATTTAGGATGTCAGTCTCATGCTTTAGTGCCTAATCCTGAAATCTCAGCTGTTTTCACAAAATCGCACTTCTAAATGCTTCGTTCCTTTTAATTGTGAAGTAGCTCTGCGTGTCTTTTTTGGCATTTCTACAGCAGAATAATAAGGTCTATGCTGTAATGGGGTCAATGACATATACTTTAAGAGTGTTCAGGAAAAAAAGAAAAGGAAAAAAAACCTTTTGAACATATAGTTTAATACACACGTGCCAAGTTCTTAAAAGCATTTTCACACAAAAGCTTTTCAGATATTTTAGAGAGAACTTTGCAGCTATCCTCCAGCTTTCCAGTAAATAAACATTAATTCAGCGTCACACTAGACACGAGAGTTACTGCGTCCAAAATAAACCATGTAGGCTTTACATTTATTTGACGTTTGCCGTCAGTGACTCCTGAGGATGTACACAAAAATGTGTGTATTATTCTCTCTGATTCGGTGGCAGCAGCATGATTCCATTCAGGACTTTCATACAGTGACGATAGGATGAGAGAAGCCGTTGCTAGCACACCATTTCTTAAGCTAATCCAATTTACCATGGACAGACAGAGGCGGAAACTTACCACAACATTATCTATGGGGTCCAGAATTTCCTTCGACTTCAATTATGCTCTCCCAGTCAGGAAATAAGTGAAATTCTTTCATCTTGTCCGCGATTGCTTTACTTTATTGAGGACACGGATTATCCCCTGATATTTTCCAAAGAGTATTATATATCCCAAATGCAACTTAGGTTTAGCAGCTAACTTCAAGCTCTTCCAGTGGGAGGTTTTTTTTTTAACACGCTGCCGTCTGGGCTTGTAGAGTTAAAAGCTGTAGAGGAGCAGCTCCTCCGAAGGACTTTCCTCAGATCTGCGTGTGGAGCAACATAATACAATAGTTAGTTGCTGAACCTCTGTGTGCGGTGCAGCAGGCCATGCAGATGTAGCTTATTTTCTCTCTTTTCTGTAAATCTGTGCAGGAACTAGATTACTCTATAAAAGCAGTTAAAGGGTTACTCCACCCCAAAATGAAAATTTTGTCATAAATCACTTACCCCCATGTCGTTCCAAACCCGTAAAAGCTTCGTTTATCTTCAGAACACAATTGAATGAAAACCGGGAGGCTTGTGACTGTCCCATTGACTGCCAAGGCCCGTCATAACACCGTCAAGGCCCAGAAAAGTATGAAAGACGTCATCAGAATAGTCCATCTGCCATCAGTGGTTCAATCTGAATTTAATGAAGTGACGAGAACACTTTTTCTGGCCAGAGAAAACAAAAACAAGGACTTTACACTACTAACGACTAGGGATGTGTGGGACTAGTTGACTAAACGGTTCAGCTCCTGCTAGTCGACACTGAAATCAATAGTCGATTAAATGAGAGAGAAAAAATACCATAATTTTAACGTTACATTTAAAAAAAAATTAACAACAAGCTAAAATAAAACTTTTGAAAAATAATAAATATCAAAATATTTAAATATTTTTAAAAGCGTATTTGGGCGGAAACTATATTTTTACCTCAGACCTCGCATGCCTTTTCTTCTTGTCAGTTGCGGTGAGATCAAAATGACCAGCGAAGAACCAGCAAGGTGTGGGATTATTTTGAACTAGAAGGAAACGGAAAAGTTTGGTGTAAACTGTGTAATGTCCAATTGGCTTACAATAACTCTACTGGAGCGATGCGTAATCATATTCAATACAGGCACGTATGCATTAGCTTGAAGACTAAGCCAGCAATGTCAATGTCATACACTACAACCCGCCGTTGCGGTCCGCTATCCCATCCGCGCCGTCTATTCCTCTAAAACGAAGACCGACTTCGGTGGTGGTGCGGGATTTCCAGGCTCTTTTCGAAACTGTCTGCTTGTTTGTAGTTATCTCTCTGCGTGCCTGCGACTTCAGTTCCTACTGAGCTTTTTTTCAAGTGCAGAATCGCCTCTAGTCCGTCTTTCGTCAGACCACGTTAACATGTTAAATTCACTGAACAAATGCGCATGGTCTGAGTAAGTTAAACGAGCATTGTTTTGTTTTTAGACAATATAGCCAACATGAAGTACATTTTTAAAAGCCGTTTTAATGCTATTCCTTGATAAACTGTCCTTTTTTTTTTTTTTACTTTTTTTTTTTTTTTTTTTACTTGTGTTTTAATATGTTGGCTAACGTTATATGAAAATGAAGAAGTCTGTTTTCCATTTCTGCATTGCTCCAGCCAATCTGAATAAGCTATGCACTGGTTTATGTTGAGTTATGCTCTTCCTTATTTTCTCTTTAACGACCGCCTAAAATTAAATGATGATAACGTGAGGCAAGCATACGGCATAATCGTGACCTATTTTTAGCAGATTTCATTGAGGGATTTGACAGTGTGATGCAAAGATTAAGTATTTCAAGTGTAGGCTGTTATACACGCACAGTTTTTTTTTTCTTTTGCCATTTTTTGGGAGTTTCTAGTTTTTAGACTAGTCGACTAGTTGGATACAAAACTTCCGTTTAAACGACTGTCAAATTAGTCGTAGCGCACATCCCTACTAACAACGCTACGCTGATGCAGAAGAGACGAATTGTTGAATAAAGTCGTTGTTTTTGTTTTCTTTCTGCAGAAAAAGTATTCTCGTTGCTTCATAACATTCAGATTGAACCACTGATAGCAGATGGTCTATTCTGACGATGTACTTTTCTGGGCCTTGACAGTGGTATTTACTTGGCAGTCAATGGGAAAGTCACAAGCCTCCTGGTTTTCATCCAAAATATCTTAAATTGTGCTCCAAAGATGAACGAAGCTTTAACAGATTTGGAACGACATGGGGGTAAGTGATTAATAACAAAATTTTCATTTTTGGGTGGAGTAACCCTTTAATTTCTCAGGCCATGTGCGGGCTAATACAGAAAGCTCTGGGAGCAGCACCTGCTGCAGCCTGCTTAGCCTTATAAATATTCACAACGTAAACACTCAGTGGGGATCTTTTGCGGTGTGCAATGTTATGGATTGCAGTTTTGATTTTTATAAAGGTGATGACTGCAGGTCCATAGTTTACAGTGCTGCTTGAAAGTTTGTGAACCCTTTAGAATTTTCTATATTTCTGTATAAATATGACCCAAAACATCATCAGATTTTCGTACAAGCCCTGAAAGTAGACAAAGAGAACACAATCAAACAAATGAGACAAAAATATTTTCTTTGTCATTTATTTATTCAGGAAAATGATCCAATATTGCATATCCGTGAGTGGCAAAAGTATATGACTCTCTTGGATCAGCAGTATAGTTTAAAGGTGAAATTAGATTCCATCTGTGCAGAGATGTTTTCAGTCAGTGCAATGACTATCAAACGTCAGTACATGACCTGTTTTATTCAAAGAACAGGGATCTATCAAAGTCTGATTATGTTTGTGGAAGTGAATCATGTCACAAACAAAGGAGATTACTGAGAACCTCGGAAAAAGAGTTGATGTTGCTCATCAGGCCAGAAAAGGTTACAAAACCATCTGTAAAGAGTTTGGAATCCACAAATCCACAGTCAGACAGATTGTGTGCAAATGGAGGAAATTCAAGACCACTGTTACCTTCCCGAGAAGTGGTCGATCAACAAAGATCACTCCAAAGCAGAATGTGTAATAGTCTGCGAGGTTGCAAACGTTTCCAGTGTAACTTCTGAGCAACTAAAGGCCTTTCTCACATTGGCTAATGTTAATGCCCACCGAGCAACCATGGTGTGCATGACAGAGTTGCAAGAAGAATGCCACTGTTCTCCAGAAAGAAAATTGCTTGCTAAAGATCATGTGGATAAGCCAGAGGACTATTGGAGAAAGGTTTAATGGATGGATGAAACCAAAATAGAACTTACTGGTTTAAATGAGAAGCTATTATGTTTGGTGAAAAGAACACACTGCATTCCAGCTTAAGAATCTTATCCCATCTGTGAAACAGCCTGCCATCATTGATGGAACAGTGAATTCTGAATTATAACAGCAAATTCTAGGAAAACGTCAAGACATCTGTTTAAGAACGTGGGTCATGCAGCAAGAGAACAACCCCAAACACACAAGTCATTATACCAAATAATGGTTCAAGAAGAACAAAGTTAATGTTTTGGAATGGCTGAATCAAAGTCCAGACCTTAATCCAATTAAAATGTTGTGGAAGGACCTAAGCAAGCAGTTCATAGGAACCCACCAACATCACAGAATTTAAGTGTTTCTGCACTAAGGAATGGGCTAAAACTCCTACGTGTTATTGTGCAGGACTGATCAGCATTTACAACAAACTTCACCTTCAGTTACTGCAGCAAAAGGGGGTCACACCAGATACTGAAAGCATAGATTCACATGCTTTTGCAACGCACAGATATGTGTAACACTGGATCATTTTTCTCAATAAATAAATGACAAAGAAAATATTTTTCTCTCACTTGTTTGATTGGATTCTCTTTGTCTACTTTCAGGACTTGTATAAAAAAAAATCTGATGATGTTTTGGGTCATTTATGCAGAAATATTAAATTCTAAAGGGTTCACAAACTTTCAGGCAGCACTGTAGGTCTTAGCTGTGCTTTTATTGCAGGTATGTTATTTGGTACTGTATGTGTGCTGAGCACATCCCTGTGGGACATCGAGGGGCTGCTCTGTTGGTTATTGATACGTGTGCAGCAGACCAAATACATGAAGTGCTGATTGACGTGAAGCTGAAGAGTAGAGATCAGTCAGACTGCTTTTCTGTGATGTGAAGGAACGTTTGTAGAATCACAGAAGCACTTCCCTCTCATTTATGTGATGGTAAAATATCTGACTGGTTAAAATTCTACTAAAATTTTGCTTTAACTTCAGCACTGACCAGCAGATTTAAATTTTCAATGTGTCATATGAAAAAATATATCTGCGATGAAGAGGAGAAATATGCTACTTCTCAAAATGTTGGGGTCTGTAGTACAATTTTTAAACAAGTTGCCAGTTTCGTTTTTGAAAAAAAGTCTCACCAATTCTGCATCTATTTGATGAAAAATACAGTAAAAACAGTAATATTGTGAAATATTTTTCTCATTTTCTCAAATTTTCTGTTCTAATTTTATTGCTTTCTATTCAATATATATATATATATATATATATATATATATATATATATATATATATATATATATATATATTTATTTATTTATATTTTTTATTATTCTATTTTCTATTTTATTATATTTTAAAATGTAATTTATTTCTGAGATAGCAAAGCTTAATTTTTATTTTTGCATAATTATTTCAGTCTTCAGTGTCACACGATCCTTCAGAAATCATTCTGATATGCTGATTTGAAACATTTCTTATTATCAATGTCGAAAACAGATCCTTAATATTTTTATGGATTTTTTTTCTTCATGGTTTTTTTAAAACAAAGTTAAAAAGATCAGCATTTTTATGAAATATGGGACCAGATTTACTAACAGATTTACTAACGTCTTTTGACGATAAAATATACTCTCAAGACTTACTAAAGACACGCAATGAAGAATTAGCGCTGAAAAGGCATGGACACAGTTTTTTTTTGCACCTGACCTTATTGAATATGCATTTGTTGGAGTTTCCCTTTCAGATGCAAAATCTATGGGAGGAGAGTATTAAAATGAATCACGCAACGCGATTTAGTAATGTTTGCGCTTGTCAAATTACTAGTAGTTGCGCCATTACTTAACACCCAAAAAAGCATGTCTTGAAGCAGACAGTAATTTGCATTGCTCTTGGTAGATTGCGCTGGTCATTATGCAAATGATCTGGCTGCGTCTGTGTTCTTTAATGTGCACATCGTCAGTAAATCACCTGCAGAGTTTTCCCCTCCCGCCGGCACTCTAATGCTAATTTCCCGTTTAGTAAATCTGGCCCATAAAGTTTTGTAATATTATAAATGTTTTACTGTCACTGTTTGATTAATTTTCAATTCAATTTAATGCATCCTTTAAGAAACCATAATAAACTATTTTTAACCTTAATAAACTTTTGAATGGCAGTGTAAATAGAAAAGAACTGAAACTGTTTTGAATTCTTTTCTTGATACTAAAGTTCATGAGACTTTTAGACCTCCAGAGTGTGTGGATGTTCATCCTACTGACCTTAGAGCAAAGAAACTCCCATTTACTCCCATATGCCCTTGATTTGTCTAAACTCAAGTTCTGTTTTTAAAAGTGTTATTAAGTGTTTGATTTTAAGATGGTTCAATGCCAAAGTGTTGGAAGTCTCAAGACACAACAGACAACATATTAGCACTACACACACACACACACACACACACACACACACACACACACACACACACACACACACACACATATTGCCCAGTTTCAATGGATGAGCTGAGCAACACAGAGGTTAATGAGTGATAATCGGGCTCTATTAATTAGTTCTGGATGATGTCTCCAGCCTTCATAATTGGGTCTAAGTGCGTGTGTGCATATGCGCGTAATGCCGTTTGCAGTGTTGTGGCAACAGATAATGAAGTTAAAGGTGTATGTTATTGCAGAAGCAGACCCATCAGCGCAGCCAGTTATAGCCGTTAATACCATCCCTGGTGTGCATCTCAACACTGTGCATATTAATACTCAGCTCTGTCTCCTTCACTGTCCCTCTCGGTGACTTTTTGTTGTCTCTAAGCCGGCGGTTGGTGGATTTCACCACACGCAGCAAGTCTAATAAGCCTCTTACTGTCGGACAAAGTCAGTTGATTAGTAGATGGGTGTTTCGATAAGATCAGACCTTTGTGTGGGTTGAAACAAGGAAATAGCGTCTCTCTCCCAAGACGCCCATCTCAAACAAACGTCCCAAAGACGGGCATGAAAACAAACAAGTGCTGCCTGGGAGATAAAGTTGCGATGGCTCTGCTAATGAATGTGTTATCTGAGTGACAGCTAGACGGTGTGTCACATCTTCACCTTTCTCTTATAAGCAGACAGAGTTGTGATTTATTCCTCTGCAGCAAATGGCGCATTTGCCCTCGGCAGATCCATCAAGCGCAGATGGATAAACAACGTAGATCAAAGGTCAATGAGTGTGCAAAGCGCATCACAGGAAACAATGGCTTTTGAATTATTGAGCGTTTCCTTTTAGAAGAGCCTCATCCCCTGCCTCTAATGGACGCCTCGCTAAAAGGCAGAATGAAAGTGAAAACGTAAATTATTTCTGAGTTAAAGAAGTAAAGAGCCTCCCGTCAACTTTCAAAACAGATACTGGAAGATGCGGCGCTTGAATTATGTGTGGATGTTTCCTCTTGAGTCAGTCCTGCGTGATATACATCAACACAAACATCCGAGACTTGCTGAGGTTTAGTTTTGAAAATCAATTTGTGTACAGACACTAGCATTAAAGTCTTGACCGCAAATTGTTTTAGACTATTTCCACCATTATTTTTCCATTATTTGTCTCACTTAATGTGGTGAGTTGTCATAATGGAACCTGCCATTATAGGTAAAAAATGCATCATAAAGATGCAACAAAAAATATGTATTTATTTATTTACTTGCTTATTTCTTAAAAAAAATTTTTTTTTTATTTATTCAAATATATTTTTATTCAATTATATAAATTGTATTTATATAATTGGGGGGGGGGGGTATTTATTAATTCATTCAAATATATTTTTATTTATTTACATATTTTTATTGAACACATTTTTTTATAAAATAAAAATATAAAAGTCTAATAAATTCTGTACATTGTAACATTTTGTGTCTTTCAGCGAAATTCAAACAGGAAAACAATTGTGGAACAATAAATAAAATGCACAAAAAAGTCAACATATAGCATGGCTAATATTTACAAATGACTTATTTATTTACATGTTTATTGGTGTTTGTATTACAGCTAAATGCAATTAGAAAAATGATTGTGAAACAATTTTAAAAAAAAGTCAACACAATAAAAAACTAAAAATAAGTCATTTTGACATTTATCTTATTTATATTTATTCATTTATGTCAGATAATCATTTACTTATTTATTTTTTAAATAAGTTATATAATAAATTATATGAATTTATGTAATCTACAGTTACACTTTATTTTAAGGTGTCCGTGTTACAGTATAATTACACATTAAAGTACAGAGTAATATTAATGAATTACATGCACTTACTAAACGTTTAGGTTTAGGATTAGGGTTTGACTGGGTTACTTGCATGTAATTATGCATAATTTATTGTTATTATAATAGTAAGTACATGTAAGGTGTAACAAGGGCATCTTAAAATAAAGTGTTACCTAATTTACCTAAGTCATGTGAACTAATAAAATTCACTAATAAAAATGTAACAACTTAGCTATATATTTTATAATTATTATATATAATATTTAATATTTAAATTTTCTAAATATATATATTATGCTTTAATTGATGCAGGCACGTACATTAGGCTACTCGCACACAGAAACTTGTCAACACTACCCCACAAATTTTATTGAAAAAAAAAAGTTTCCTATAAGCAAAAGTAAATTCACAGTTTCATTGTTTGTAGGGACAGACAAACAGATGCAGATAATTAACACACACACATTTAATCTCTCTCTCTCTCTCTCTCTTTCAAAATGGACATATTTGAGAAAAAAAGTCAAGTAGTTTGCTTCACTGAATATAACTGTCGGTCATTTAATATTTGTATTGTAAAACAGTTGACTAACATTAAATGATTTTTCTTACCTCACTCTTTCAATGTTTTCAATCTTCGCGGCACTCTCAGCGTCTGTGAACGCTAAACCCCGCCTACTTTGATTTGATTGGCCAGTTCAGTTATTTTGACATTGACCAGCACTGTTAGCCCGCTGAGGCAGAGCAGACTGAAAATGTTACTTTTAAAGCTTTTTTGTCATCCTAACAAGAATTTCAAATATTGGGGGGGACATTTGGCAGTTTCTAATTATTGGGGGGGACTTGTCCCCCTCAATGTCTATGGTGGTTATGGCCCTGATAAATGCTGCTTGAAAGTTTGTGAACCCCTTGCAGAATCTGTGAAAATGTGAGTAATTTTACCAAAATAAGAGAGATCATGCAAAATGCATGTTATTTTTAATTTAGTACTGTCCTGAGTAAGATATTTTTCAGAAAAATCCTCCAGGTCCTGCAGAATCTTCAGTTTTCCAGCATCTTTTGCATATTTGAACCCTTTCCACTGTATGACTGTATAATTTTGAGATCCATCTTTTCATACTGAGGACAATTGAGGGACTCAAACACATCTATTAAAAAAGGTTCAAACATTCACTGATGCTCCAAAAGTAAACACGATGCATTAAGATCCGTGGGGTGAAGACGTTTTGAATTTGAAGATCAAGGCAAATTGTACTTAATTTGTCTTCCGGGAAATACGTAAGTATCTTCTGTTGCTTCCGAAGGCCAGTACTAAATGGAAAAATATATATATTTCTACAAAATAAGAAACATTTGGACATCTTCATCTTAATGCATCATGTTTCCTTTTGGAGCATCAGTGAATGTTTGAACCTTTTTAAATAGATGTGTTTGAGTCCCTCAATTGTCCTCAGTATGAAAAGATGGATCTCAAAATTATACAGTCATACAGTGGAAAGGGTTCAAATATGCAAAAGATGCTGGAAAACTGAAGAATCTGCAGGACATGGAAGATTTTTCTGAAGAACAGCACAAGGGACTCATGAACAACCATCACAAAACAAAAAACAGTTATTTTAATAATTTCAGCTTTTTTTTTTTCTTGTGGACTAAATGTAAACATCTTTTCTGTAATATGTCTTACTCAGGACAGTACTAAATAAAAAAAATAACATGCACTTTGTATGATCTCTCTGATTTTGTTAAAATTACATTTTCACAGATTCTGCAAGGGGTTCACAAACTTTCAATCAGCACTGTATATATAAACCTTTGTGACAACTAGCCCCTGTGTTTCCTATTATTAGAACTCTGTCTTATGGCTCCTCCCTCCATAGTAAACAAGGACAGACTTCTGTGCCCTTTTACTCTTCCTTACATCTTTCTTTCTGAATGTGTTTTCTTTCAGCCATCTGCACTGAGCTGTAAGCTTTTAATAGATGCCCCCCCTTGTTTTCATTTATTAAGAGCATGTGTGTTGTTCCCGCTCTGCCAGGTGGCCGTTAGTAGCCTGTCAGGGGTCCTTTAACTTACAAAGAAGTAAAGGAAGGATAAACAAGATCTCTAGGAGTTAAATCAATACCTGTGTCACGTCGCAAATGGAGTTGCATTCGGTGGTCTGTCTTTGTAACAATGAAGTAACTGTGGTGGAACGAGTCATGTGTTGTGTTTAAGAAGACGCATGCTTTAAATAATGCACAATAGCCGTTACCAATAAAGTCACCTTGTTACAGTTAGGATATTTCTATTTTGTAGTCCTTTGAAGACTGAAAAGGGAGATTTTTCTGTGCGGTGTGAGATAATATCTGCTGTCTAAGTATCTGTTTGGGACAAAAATGTCAAGATGACACCAGAAACCATAATCCTCTAAGGCAGAATATGCAGCATGGATTACCAAAGATGGAATCGCACGGTGCCTCAAACTTCTCATTACTGTCAGTTTTGGGCCACACAACTGCACTGAAACCTCTTACCTTGCTCACTGGCCCTGTCCTGTCAGCTTCTTGTCTTTTACCCATAATTCCCTTCGCTTCTGTCTGTGGTGAAAGTTGCTGTCCTCTGATGCGTAAAGAGTTGGTGGATGGGATTCAGATGGTAGGTGTTAACAGGGTTGTATAAAACTAGTTAGCGGGTTGCTTGAATGAGTTGATTAATCTGTCTCAGGAAGTGTAATTTATAGTGCTGTCAAGCGATTAATCGTGATTAATCGAATCCAAAATAAAAGTTTTTGTTGAGTGTGTACTGTGTATATTTATTATGTATATATTAATACAAACACATGCATGTATATATTTGACACATGTGTTAAAATATAATAATGTAAATATATATGCATGTAAATATTTTCTATATATATATATATATATATATATATATATATATATATATATATATATATATACTGAATGTGTGTGTGTATATGTATATGTGTATATATATATATATATATATATATATATACACACATAATAAATATACACATAATAAATATACACAGTACACATACATATATTATGTAACCAAAATATTTTATTTTGGATGCGATTAATCGTTTGACAGCACTATGCTTTTACATATAGTTTATAATTAGTTATATACACCGTCCAAAAGTTTGGGGGCGGAGGGGTATTTTATTTTATTTTATTTTATTATTTTATTAAATTTTGAGAAAGCATGAATTAAATTAAGTCAATTAAATTGATCAAAAGTGACACACATTTATAATGTTACAAATAATGTTTTAAAAATTCTGTTCTTTTGAACTTTCCATTCATCATGGAATCCTGAAACAAAAAATGTATCACCATTTCCACAAAATGTTTTCAATATTGACAATAATAAGAAATGTTTCTTAAGCAGCAAATCGGTGCATTACAATGATTTCAGACACACTTCGCATTTCTCAGGAGGAACTGGAGGTTCAATTTAGGCGTGTTTATACAAAACGACAGTATAGACAGAGGAAATGACAGGAAATGAAGGCAGTTTTGTGCCCAGTGCCTCATTAACTCATTAGCAGGATGGAAAGTAATTACTTGAATACATGATAATGTATCTTGTTTATGTTTTAGGATATTAGTCAAGTCAAGTCATCTTTATTTATATAGTGCTTGTAACAATACAGATTGTGTCAAAGCACTTAACAGTGTCAAATTGGAGGATAGAGTGTCAGTAATGTATAATGATAAGATTAAACACTCATTTTTCAGTTAAAGGCATTTCATTATTGAATTCAGAGATGTCATTGTCTAGCTCAGTTTAGTTTAAATAGTATCTGTGCAACTAAATCGGCGATAATCGCTAGAAATGAAGTGTCCCCAACTGAGCAAGCCAGAGGCGACAGCGGCAAGGAACCAAAACTCCCTCTGTGACAGAATGAAGAATTAACCTTGGGAGAAACCAGGCTCAGTCGGGGGGCCAGTTCTCCTCTGACCAGACGAACCCGCAGTTCAATTCCAACCGCAGCCATGTCAGATTGTGTAAAGGGCTTGATTTCCTGATGGAGCATTTTAATTTATAATTAACACTATACTTAATTTGACACCGCACTTTATGTACAGTTGTGACCTTGCATACTCGTTACAATAGTATGAATTCATGACTATAGCTCACAAACGTGAATACATACCTGTCAGGAAGGGATTTGTGAGCACATCATCTTGTTTGAGGCTTGACAAGCACAATATCAAGATTATTTATAGAAGTGTCAGAAACATGTCAAAAGTACCTGCTCTGTCAGCGCGTTAATGTTCTGTCATACTTGGTGGTTCACTCAGTCAATGAACATGCTTACGTTGACGTTTGGATACAAGGACATTATAAGATACTCAGAGATATTTCGGAAATTTTTGAATATGGTGCACAAATCACATTAGATGACAAGCAGGACAGCTGCTGTGAATAAAGACACCAGTTACTTTCCACAAATAGGGTACGTATCTGTCTATTTTATGGAAGATGTATGATTAATGGTTAACCCTGAAAGTTGCCAACATTTTTGGCTTAGTTTTCATTTATTTTATTTTATTCTATTTTATTTTACATGTTTTTGTTTTTTTTTGTATTTTATATTTATAGTGTGTATTTGATGTGATTAGCCTATTTTTAGAAAATTACAGAATCACACTAACTAGAATGTTAAATAGAATTTAATTTGAGGGTACCTTTTTTTGTACCTATTCATGGAAAGGACTGACTGCTGAATGAATGAAATAAATGTAAAGAAACAACTTCTGTGAATACTAGGAACGTTAAACAAATGAACATCAAATCAGGTTACAACTTAGTACAATACATACAGTAGCCATGGAAACCAATTCTGTAAGGAAACAGAAATGATAACATCAGCATTACCCACAAGCCTTCATACACACGTTTTATAATGGCTCAGACATTGAGATGTAGGTTTTTAGACATCAGCTTCATATTCATCTGCTCTGAGACCTTGAAGCCTCCACACAGCTCTCCACACTGAAACATGAACCTAAAAGTATAAAACCGGAATAACAAATTCAGATGTGCACACCATCTAAAAAAGTCATATTTTTGATCTCTAGGTCTCAATCTATTGCCTAAGTACTCATGAATTAAAAAGCATAGACCTACAGTGTGTTTGATTGACAGGTTGGCAGTAACCATCACGGTTTATAAAATTTACTTGCATAATACATTTTTTTTTGTTTTGTTTTTTGTGGGACAGGCTTTGTGTTCTGATTGAGAAAGCATTTTCTCTTAGTATTACTAATAATGTAATACTATAGAATAGATATAAACATGTTACATTATTATAGACATTTGATATTAAAGTTTTCTCATTTTTCTTTTTTCTTTGAAGATTTTTTTTATTTATTTGATCAATGGATTAAAAAAGAAAAAAATGGTTATTCTTTGAAAAAAAATTTTTTATAATAATAATTTTGCTTCTTAAGGAGATTTCTTGTTTAAGAATGTGTAGTTAATCCAGATTTTGTCCTTTTTTCAGTAAGCAGAAATATGTTTACTAGCAATGGGAAACAGGACTCTAGAAAGAGCAAAAGACAAACAACAAAACTCTACAGAAGCTCTCCAATGCATTATTTACACGTCGCTAAACTGTGAAATTGTATTTCTTTTAAACATATCTCCGTAACATTAGAGAGGAATTACACCGCCTATTGAGTTTGCAAGGCGCCAGTGTTACGGTTTCCATTATCTGGGCTGTGATCCACTGAAGCCCAAATAATTAAGCCACCCATGTGGATAAGCGTCACATTAAATGTTGTGCTGGATGAAGTTACTGGGATTAATGCAAAAGTGCGTCTTTGGCAAACTTCTAACACGCATTTTTTGTCTACGACAAACTGTCTAAAATGGCACAGCTGAAGTCTGAACACTTAGTTCACACATGCTCACATCCTCTAGTCACAACTCCAATACAGCTTTCCGCACACGTGCGGAACCATCAGTGCATTTAGCACCAACACTTCCTCACACACTATACTTGGTGACACTGCTTTTCACAGTTACTGAGACAGACCCTCAGAAAAAGATAGAGAGCTTAACCTTAACTCAAACTGTGATGCATGTCATCATAATGTATATGCTGAGTCTAATCAAGTCAACTATCATCCAGATATCACGATTCAAAATCGAATCTCATATAATGTGGAATACTGCCCAGTGGACTCTTATGCACAGCTTATATATGAATACAGTTCACCATGGGCTCATAAGATGTTTTAATGGCTTCCTGGCCATCTGTAGAAATGCCATCTCGTATGTCTGCACAAGCTGTTTTAAACTCATAAAAGCGAACTGCTATGGATAACACACTTGCATACAATCAGTTACACTTCTTAGTGTGTAGTGCATTTCTCCTTGCTGCTTGAAATGTCTTTGTTATTTACATTTATGCATTTAGTGGATGCATGTATCCAAAGTGACTTTGATCCAGTCTGACAAATACTTAAAGATTCAAATTTTATTTTATTTTAATAAAGAAAAAAAAAACTGTAATCTATATTTATTGATCTTTTCACCTTAAATTGTAGAGCGCAGTAATTTTCCTCTTTCAGTGGAATTTATTCATATCAATGAAACATTGGTTTATCAAATTTTATAAAGCGTAACACTACAGTGTTAGTATTTCAACTATAGAAGTTGCAATGTCATTTTAGAGGAACATATTTGTGTAGTATTTTACAAAAGCTTTTGCAACTTTTCCTTAAAATGGAAAGTCTAATTTAAAAAGCTTAACAAAAACTCTTCACATCCTCGTTTTAATAAATTATTTCAACAACAACAAAAAAAGACTGATTGATATTCACTGTGGAAAATTCTCTACTTATTTCCAAAAAACATAAAAAAAAAATCTCAATCAAAAAATAAGTGCGTCACCAGCTGTCACTGGTACCTGTACCGCAGTTTGTTCCCAAAAGTACAATGTGAAAATAGACCTGCGGGGGCAGGGGGGTGGAATTGAATTCGGGTTCGAACCGAGCAATCGAACCAATGTGAAAGCAGCCTTAAAAAGAGTGTGGGAGGTTCAGCACAGATTTGTAATCTAATAACGTGACCTTTTAAATGAGCAAAATAATTGCAGGCGGTTTGATGGCACTTCATGAATACATTCCCGCTCGCCCAGCTGGAAAAACAGATGCTGTGTTAGAGAGAGGGAGAGCGAGTGTATTTCTCTCATTTTCTCTAATCTCATATTTGCATTGGAGGGAGATCGAGGAGATGACACTGTATCAGCTTGGCCAGTGCTAATCTTACAGTAATACCACTTGCAAGTGAACCACATTCGGTCAATTTTAATGTCATTAGTTCGAGCTACAGAGGATGAGCTTGTCAACGGGAGAGTAATTGCATCCTTGTGCTTCTACAGTGCCCGTTTGGAAGATGTGATTAGATTCCAGAATGGTATTAAACACGCTTGGCCTCAGGAACACTTTGCATGTTCAGACTAATGAATGCACACATAGCTTAGTGTACACATGTAGACATTGTTTTACTCGTTTTTGATGGTTGTCAGTGTGCTAAATCCTGTTCTGTTTACATATAGATAGTTATTTTAAGTCGACAAGTGCATTTTCAGTAACTGATGCCATTTCAAAAATGCAGAGAAAAAAAAAAAAAAAAAAAAAAAATATATATATATATATATATATATATATATATATATATATATATATGTATATATATATATATATATATATGTATATGTGTGTGTGTGTGTGTGTGTGTGTATATGTCAGTTGTTCTTTACTTTACCCTCTTGCTCAAATAAAATAAATATATTTTAAAAGCAGAGCTTCTGAATGTCTCCGGTTAGATATTCCTCTCTCTTCTCAATTTTGTTTGTCATGCACAGCAGCATGTGAGAGATACAGATAAGATAGAGCTCTGCAACAATGCAATCGCACTGATCTTAGACATGTTGAGCTGTTGAGCTCCAAGAAAAAAAGCCATTGATAGATAAGGGGTAGCTGAAAAGGGCCTGTACAAGTTGGTCATTTTTGTACTCATGTGGTTTCATGTTTGTTTTTTGTTTTTTTTTAAATAAAATAATATTTTAAAAAATGTAGGTTTAATTAAAAAAAAAAAAAAAAGCAGTGTACAATACCTGTAAATGTACACTTTTTTTTTAGTTTTTCTAATATACTTTTCAGGGTAAAAAGAAAGACAATAAGAAGAAAGTCAAATTATTAGATATATTAAGACTTACTGAATGTATATGTTTAAGAAAAAAAATATAATAATTAATATGGTGTACAATGCATGTGAGCGTTTTTTAACAAATATTATAAAGTATTAATTCATAAATGTGACCCTAGACCACAAAATCAGTCATAAATAGCACAAGTATATTTGTAGCAATAGCCAACAATACATTGTATGGGTCAAAATGATTGATTTTTCTTTTATGCCAAAAATCATTTGAATATTAAGTAAAGATCATGTTCCATGAAGATATTTTGTAAATTTCCTACTATAAATATATCAAAACATAATTTTTGATTAGTAATATGCATTGCTAAAAAATTAATTTGAACAACTTTGAAGACGATTTTCTCTCTCTATTTATTTATTTATTTATTTTTTGCACCCTCAGATTCCAGATTTTCAGATAGTTGTATCTCAGCCAAATATTGTCATAACAAGCCATACATCAATGGAAAGCTTATTTATTAAGCCTCAAATATGATAAAGTTTTCGGTGAGTCACAGCACATTACATTTTACATCCTGAAAAAACCATCCCTTTTCATAAGAAAGTCAAATTATCAGATATATTAAGACTTATTGACATTGACAGGGTTTTCATGGGTCCTATCTGTGGTATCATTTCCTGTTTTTTTTTTTTCTCTCTCTGCATTTTCTGTTTCTAAAATACTTAGGGCCAGATTTATTAAACAGGGCAAATTAGTGCGAGAGTGCAATTCCAAAACAGTGCCGATGGGCGTGGAAATTTCTGCAGTTGATTTACTGACAACGCGCAAAATAAAGAGCACAGACGCAACTCATTTCCATAATGACCAATGCAATCTACCAAGCACTGCACAAATTAGCATAAGGATATGTTCAGATTTGGATAATGTGTTCTTTTGGCATTCCAACTAAATTAATATGTGTGGAAAAAAATCCTCTCCCTTCTACCTCGCTCTACCACTCCCTGTTCTCTGCGGTGCCTTCTCCATGCAGCCATTTCAAGGGCAAAATAGTTTAAGATATGCTTTTTTGGGGGTGTTATAATAATGTAATTTTAATACTCTCCTCCCATGAATTTTGTGTCTGAAAGGTAAACTCCTACAAATGCATATACAATAAGGTCAGGCACAAAAATAACTGTGTCCACACCTTTTCAGCGCTAATTCTTTACTGCACGTTTTTAGTAAATCCTGACAGTACTGTTAGTAAATCTGGCCCTTTATGTTTCCTTTCACATGTCATAGGCCCAGATACAGTACGAATACAGAGAATTATTACAGTGTTCTACCAGATGACACATACGGATGGACACTGTTTTTCTTTTAGAGTACAAATAGAGTGTGTTTTCTGGTAAGAGCTGCCAAAAGGATCTCTGTTTGAGAGAACACCTGTACTTGCCTTTCTTCTTCTTCTTCTTCCAATAATTTGATTCCAAAGACAAAATGAATATATTTGTGCAAAAGCATCAGGAACACTTTAACACCTGAAGTCCTACTCAAATTTGATCCGTCCTGCAGTGTCAAAGAAGTGTTCAGAATAGTTCAAATAGTTTCAGAGTTTATATAGTCACTAGATTTAGTCAAAGCGGAAAGTATGAGAAGGGAAATTCAACAAACATCCTCCCTTTTTAGTCTGACAAAACATGGCGCTGCAAAGAAAAAGAGGGATAAATAAAGATGTTTACTCGCCAGACAAAAGAGGGCAAGATAAGTTGCCAAGAGAGAAACAAGAGTACCGCCTTCAATGCCAAGTCGAGTGCAAAGCTTCTCTCTCTCTCTCTCTCTCTCTTTCTGTTTCTGAATTTTAATGTATATAGGTCTTTCATTATTGAACTTTGGATTACTGCCCAGCTTAGAATTTTAGGACATTGCCCATGACGGTGCTCTTAATTCTGATCCCAGACCTGTTCTGTCATTTCCATCATGACGGCAAAGATTAGATTCAGGGTAACAGGACTATGTCCCGGATCAGTGTCTAGCCGGAAGACCTAAATGGATAAATAATGAAAGTGAGAATGCGGTTGAAGATTATGCGTGGCAGCCTCAGGCAGGCTTTAGGCCAGTGTCAAGCTGTAGTGTGTGGTTCTCTGGGCCTGAACCGCATCTAGTCCAGACTGTACACACACCAGAAGTGTCTCATTTATAATGCAGAGCTGTTTAACAAGTAATGAGGATTCCAAGGATAGTTTCAAAAGCGCATATTTAGTGCTTTGAGACCAAACAAGTGATATAATACGGTTCGTATAGCCCACCGTGGACGATGGCTATATGATTATGGTCTTGGAAAGCATGTTTGTCATTGACATGTCTTGGAAAATGGTAGTTTGGGAGTTCTCGCTCCTACCTTGATGCTCATTATGAGAGTCGTTCAGACATTATCCTGTATATCTGTCTGAATGTCTAATATCTCATATACCATATGGCCAAAATTAAGTAGAGACACACACATACTGTACAGTACAGGACGGTGGCACTTTTGGGCATTTACTAAACTCCTAAACAGTCATTTATTTAAAAATGGCTGTATTTTGTCACATTTCATGCACTGAAATATACTGATATAAAAGTTATAATTAAACTTTATTTGGAGTACTACTTCTGCACAATGCACATTTCTTAATATTAAACCTGAAATGTGTTTTAATGTCACTATTGATGAGGATTTTATGATCTTTGAATAATATTGATCTTTAAATGCAAGATATTTAAAGCTTACCTAAAGAATACTTGCAATAGTTCCCCTTTAGCACAATCAAATATACTTCAGTATATCTTTAGTTGGACTTCAGCACTACTTCCGCACAATTAAAGTGCATTTAGAACAAAATTACATAATTATGTAAATGTATTTGTAGTATACTTAGCATGAAGTAACTGTATTTCAAATACACTTGAGATATTTTTTTCACTAGGAAAACCACATGTGTGCATTTTAAGTTTTGCTTAGTGGGTCAGTTCACCCAAAATGAAAATTCATAATTTATTCACATCGTTCTAATAACTTTGGATAAGGTAAGAACAAGCATTCTTCCAGTAACATTAAAGTGTTCTTTCAAAGTTATCTGTTCTTTAATAATATTCTCAAAACATTATTTATAGATCATTTAAGGAATGTTTTTTTTATTATTATTTATTTAGACATTCGCTTAACTACTTCGAAACATTCAATGAACTTTCAAAATTATCATTCTCCTAATTTTTGCAAAATTACAAAGTGCAAAGTTACAAAGTTCCATTAATGTTTGTATAACCAATAAAAAAAACAAAACAAAAAAAACTGCATTTTTAATGTTCAGAAAATGATTTGAAAGAAACATTTTCACAACTTAATGAGAATGTTCTTAGAACATGTTTTTGTTATATATCAGTATAAGTAACGTTCTTCTTTGGAATATTTTATAGAATGTTTTTTTTTCTCTCTATGAAAGTCAATTTTGGTTTCAAAAAGTTTTAGAACATGTTCTTTTGTGTCCCTTGTCGCAGTCATGGTCTCTCACAGTCCTTGTCTCCAGCAGCTTGTCCCGTTGCTCTACTGATAGCAAGTACTTTTTTAGTTCACTGCAGATTCACTCTTATTCCTTAGGACTTCAGGACACTTCAGAGCCATGTTGACTTTGTCCACGTGTGCGCAGAGGTCACCGAGCAGACTGCGTGTAAACTTAAAGGAAGGCATCTGCTCTACTTTTTCTTTCCACTCCTCAGCAAGCCCTCCACTCCTAATCCCTCGCTCCTGCTGACCGCACAGAATCAGAGTTTCCATCTCTCAGCAGAGCTCTTGTTCATCCTGTCAGTCACGGTCAAGAGGAAGAAGCCACCTGCTAGAAGCCACTTGTAGAGAAAATTATTCATTTGCTGTAAATTTTAGTAGATGTCCTGTGTGCGACATGAATTTGTACACACCAGCTTATTCTAGAAGTTAAAAACTTGCGGTTGGCATGATTTTTTGGTCACACTTTATTTTAAGGTCCAATTCTCGCTATTAACAAACCATTAACTGTGACTTTTGCCTCAATAACCTCCTAAGTTGCTGCTTATTAATAGTAAAGCAGTTGTTAAGTTTTGGCATTGGGTAGGATTAGGGATGTAGAATATGGTCATGCAGAATAAGGCATTAATATGTGCTTTAGAAGTACTAATGAACAGCCAATATGCTAGAAATAGACATGCTATAATAAACAACTAGTTGATAGTGAGAATTGGTCCCTAAACTAAAGTGTTACCGAATATTTTTATTTTTATTATTTTTCTTTTAAGAAAGGTTCACCAAAGCTGCATTATCCATAATATATTATCATGGATAATGCAGCTTTGGTATATATATATATATATATATATATATATATATATATATATATATATATATATATATATATATATATATATATATATATATATATATATATATATATATATATATAAAAAATTTTATTTTGTTTTTTATATATATTTTAAAATGCAATTTATTGCTGTGATGCAAAGCTGAATTTTCAGCAGCCATGATCTCAAGATCCTTCAGAAATCATTGTAATATGCTGATTTGATGCACAAGAAACATTTATTAGTACTATGAATTTTGAAAACAGTTGCGCTGCCAAATTTTTTATGAAAGTCGTGATTTTTTTTCAGGATTCTTTAATGAATAGGAAAATCAAAAAGTTCTAAAGAACAGCATTTAGAAATCGTTTGTAATATTATAGATGCAATTTATTGCATCCTTGCTAAGTAAATTAATACTTTTATCCTACAATTTGTTCCTATTTTCATTAGTAAGTGGTACATTTTCAAAGCTCTTAACATGTCATCTGTCAAAACTCCAACTAGAATTTCACTCCAGTCATACTGTAAGAACATTTCGTCAAGAACTGTGTACAGGAAATGCAGTAAAGCAATTAGTTTAAGCACTTGTTAAATAGTTTTTACTGTATCAGTAACAATATTGACACAAAACCTCACGGCGGTGTCATATCCTCACTTATCACACATTTTGATAACATGTCACTGGATAGATATTACAATTGTATACTTTTAAATGTTTACTATAGAACAAATTGTTAGAATTACTTAAAATGCACAATGGGGTTTGTAAGAACTGCAATCGTGAATGATTGACATTGAATTATTGGATGTACTGACAACCTTAGAGTCAGTTCATCAGTCACCTAAGGCTGATTATCTGTTGCCTAAGGTATCATACCAAAATCAAAATTTTAGTATCGAACCAACCCTATGATGTACCTTAATGGACATGCCCTTTAAAAACACACACACAGACACTTACGATCGACATAGAAGCCCTGCGCCTTCCATTCTACCAACTCATCTGCATACATTATGGAATTTGAAGAACAGAAATGCCAGTTGCTGATGGGGGAATTTTTTTTTTTCCACCCAAGATTACAGCAGTGTTCTTGTTTTGGAGACAACACCCTGCGTGAGGCCAAAATCTGGACAAGGCAGAGGAGATTATGGCGCCAAATCACGTCTCATACTGCAGACCCCAGCCAGCCTGCTCATTTATAAATGATCTGAAGGGTTTGATTCCGTCATTCAAGAACACTTGGCTGGGTGTTAGAATGCATCTCATGCTGCTATGGCTCGTCACGTGGGGAAGTGAACTTCAGATGAGAAGACTGTTATTGCATCATAGAGACTGCTGTGCTGTTGTTGCCCACAACCGTCAGTCCAAACCATATGTGCATTGTCTTTTCACAAGTAATATAATCGGACAGTGTCGTCAACACCTAGTAAAGCTATATCAGTTGCTATAATAATCGCTGGAGCATCAACACAATGCCAGGAGACATGAGAGAGATGCAACCGTTATGAAAAGAGAGAATGAAAAATAGTTTTTGCCCAAGATCATGTCCATTAAGCAGTGTATCACAGGCATTGCTTTATTTGCTATATTCACTGTCTATACAGTATACTGTCATATACTGTCTAAAACCGTTCACTCTTGTACTCATTCAACATTTCTCCGAAATATCAGAAAAAAACGCTCAGCCTGAAATGTATTTTAAAAATATGATTTCACATTTTGAAATGCAGTCACGTTTATGAGAAACAAACATATATTTATATGCATTTATGTGTATATAAATATTTATTTTATATGTGTGTGTGTGTGTATATATATATATATATATATATATATATATATATATATATATATATATATATATATATATATATATATATATATATATATATTTGCATTTATGTGTATATAAATATTTATTTTATATGTGTGTGTGTGTGTGTGTGTGTGTGTGTGTGTGTGTGTGTGTGTATATATATATATATATATATGTATGTGTGTGTGTGTGTGTGCGTGTGTGTGTATGTGTGTGTGTGTATATATATATATATATATATATATAATATTATTATTATTATTATTATTATTATTATATTTTTTTTTTAAAATTGGGGGGGGGGGGTGATTTGTTTGTTCTTTTTTTCCCAGTTCATATTTTATGTTTTGTTTTGTTTTGTCGTAGCACTGCATAATTCATGCCATATTTTCTGAAAACAGGCTTTAATATCTTATGGAGTTTTGGAAATGTCTAATTTCGGTATGATTAGATATTTTAGTACAAAACAAGACTATTTGTTTGTTTGTTTTTTTCAGTGTGTGCAAATTTCAAACAACTGAGTTGTATACACTCAGATTCTTGCTAGCTGCTGTGTCTTGTATGTAATCTAAAGCGATTGCTTTAGCAACCTGTCATTCTCAGTACCAAAATGATTGCTTTCATACCTGTTTATCTTGATTATCTACTCCAAAGAATGCCCTTAAGCACTGTATGCAGAATTGAGCACTTTGTCATATATGGTCTGGCTTCATGTAGACGCTAAACCAAATTAGCTAATTTTCCCACACTTTTCACACCGCAGGTGTCAGAGTATCATTTTAGAAGTAGCTTAATTGCAAACTACTTCAAAAGGGGGATGGCTTTCAATGATTCATTGCTGTCCTTAATAAAAGGTTATTGAAATCATTAGAAGAAGCCGGAGGGTATGTTAGATGCTCTGTGTATGTGTGTCTAAAGATATCCATGCGTACACACAAACACTGTGCTTGCCTGTCATCGCAAGATACAGATGGATGAATATTTCAACAGAGCAGAAAAACGTCCCCTCAAACGGCCATGACCCCATAACAAACGACAGGGTTCACATACGGCGTGCCCAGGTTTACGGATGGTTTCACTTCCAGGATTTTGATAGAACTGCACTTCATTGTTGAGGTGGGCTGAAAAGACACAGGATATGCACCATTAATGGGTTTATTAATAACTGAGATATCGACATGGACTGGATCTCAAGGTGCTGATGGAGAACGGGTACATCGTGCACTCAGAGATCCAACTTTGTCTCCCTATAGAGAATGTTCAGCTTTAAAACAAGCCAGATGGAGTTGGAGCAGCCACTGATTTAATGGACTCGCTACAGTAGCATGCAGTGGATCAGGAAGAGGTCAGTCACAAACACCCATAGAGAAGCAATGAACACAAGGGCAGGCAGGAATTCCCACACACACATTATTGTATGAGCGCGCTCATATCATTTATATTGTTTCCGCTCCCCAGCATACTGAATTCATACATTTATTTACTTTCCTGTTCATAGACACAGGCAGGTTTGATTGACAGGCCAATGCTTTTCTTGTAAGGATGCCTTACAACTCCTTACACTTTCGAGATTTCTTTAACCAGACCTAACATGTATTTTTATAATATTGGTCGGAGCAGGTCTGCTCATATTTCTGGAACAGTCCAGCTCATACTGTACTTTTTGTGCTTCTACCATTGACTTGGAATACGAATAAAGATGTTGGTGTTTTGAGAAAATTAACTTGCTTTTTTTTGCTGTGTTCTTAAAAATAAAGGTTCTTTAGTGGCATCTGTGGTTTAATGAGTAATCTTATACATACACTCCATTTACAGTAGAAGAAGGTTCTTTAGATTTTGTAAATATTCTTCACACTAAGTAAAAAATGGTTACTTCTGTTTACTGAAAGGTACTTTGGAGAACCAAAAATGGTTATTCTATATTATTATGTTTACCTTCGTTTTTAATAGTGTAAGCAAACAAGCAATTACAAACTGTTCTGGGTTCATCAGAGTTTCCTGCTGCTAGAGAACAATGCATCATAAATGCAGTTTTTCTTGTGTAGCTTCTAAAACTAGAAATTGAAAAGGATATTATGCCCTGAGCTTTGCTTGGCCTATTAGCATCTGACAAACAACTTTAATAGCAATTTTTGTAGAAAAATTCCCATCAGACATCAGAACAGCTAACCTAAAAGACCATGAAAATGGCTGTTGTTTATGAAGCGCATAAGAGACAACAGTAAGAGTGCTACCGAAGATAAAATAACAGTTCATGGCAAAGACTTCTGAATATAATTAGGCATGGTCAAAAGAGTTTTATTTTTAAAAGAGTGTTTTTTATTTTATTTTTTTATTTTTTTCTTCACAGCTCACCCAAGTCTGTTGAATATAAAAAAAATAGCTAACTGTGCAGGATAGACTGGCACTTTGACATTTCCTTTTGGTCATGTAAGCTTTTGCTTAGTCAGATATTTTGAGCGCTGGGCACGTTATCTCGGCTTGCTGGGCTATTATGTGGTAATGGCTAATTACTGGTTCAGTGAACTATTAAAATTATATTATTATTTTTTTAATTAAATATTTGACTGTTATATAAATGTGGTATTATTATAAATACGCATAATATATCATTTTGTGTGTTGATTGAAAAAAAAGGCCAAGACATTAATGTTTTATGAAAACCAATATTATGCATGCTAATTGCCATAAAATGAAAAAATTATTCCTTCAAAGAAGGGTTAAGTCTGCAAAATGGTACAACCCTTCTGACAGTGACATATTGTGAAATGCTGCATAATTATTAAAGGTTTGATTAATGATAACATCACACTCAATCAAAAGATAATGTTTATAAATGTTCCACTTACTTACTCGTTTATGTAATTCCAGACGTAATTATCTTAAAGAGGTCGTACCGTAATTTAGCCCCCCCCCCCCCCTCCTCCCCCCCGCACCGAGAGGCCCACTTACAATATTCAAAGGGCTTTGTGTGGGGAAAAGAAATGGCTTTTGCTATTTGTACCTTTAAGAATCCAATCTAAATTATCTCTTCTACTTCCAGGAACAGCACAGGATTTGGCAAAAGTTGTATCTTATCTCACCGTTTCTTATCCCATATAGGTTACTCTCATTGTTATACACCATTCAGTACTTTTTTGGTCCATGTTTTGAAAGTAAATGTATAGTTTTATTTAGCAAGGATGCAAATGACTTTGAGAACTTGAAGTAAAATTCAGCCACTTCTAAACATAAGCATGCATGACTACCAAAGCCAGCTAATGCTTCAGGTGCATGCACCAGTACACTATATTAAAACAGGCTGGCATTCCCTCTACCCGTTCTGACAGATTTTTGGCCCAAGCTCAGAGGTGGATTAGTGGTCATCTACCTTTGGCCCAGTAATTCTAACAGTCGTTGTGATTACCCAGTGGTAAATGTGTGCACAGGTCCCCATCTGTGTTCTCTGGGCAACACAAGCCTCATAAGTCACTTTCCATGTAAATTAGACCTGTCAGCTTCCGCAGATGAGACAGACAATCATACTGGCCAATCATAAGCCTTGCTGCAGATACATTGAGGAATGGTGAGGTGTGTTTTTATAATGTCCATTTCATTCAAGGTGACCTGAAGGCGGTTTCCTGCTCCCATTTTCCTTGCAAACTGGCTGCACTTGCTCTCGACAGGCTGCGCCTGAGCAGAGGATGCTGGGTAATGAGACAGCATGATTGATCAGATGTCTGCTCGCTGGCCGCCTGCCAGACCTGTGCCGCCCGCTTGTGTAATGTCCAATGACTGGCTTCAACAAGCTCCAAATGCAGGGAGAGAGAAAAACTCTTGCTGTTACTCAATTCAGACATGACAGGATGATTAACCCTTGAGCAACACTGTATGTTTCCTTGATGAAACTGAACTGAGACGTTCACATAACATTTATCCAAACACACTCAACCAGTTGAAAGTCCAATCAGACAGCTAGTAGCTGTAGAACATTTTAAGCTGTTCTAAGATGATTTTTAGCTGGTAACTTGATGATGACTAGTCTGAAATGGACATTAGCTGGTCTAAGCTGGTCTCAGATGGTTATTAACTAGTGTAAGGTGGTCTAAAATGGTCTTAGATGATTATTGGCTTGTCTAAGAGGCTCTAAGATGGACATTAGCTGGTAGCTGGATGGTTACTGGTCTAAGATGGCTGTTAGCTGGTCCTTAACAGGTCTAAGATGATCATTAGTTGCTCTAAGCAGGTCTCAGATGATTATTAACTAGTGTAAGGTAGTCTAAAATGGTCATTCGATGGTTATTAGCTAGTCTAAGATGGTTATTAACTAGTGTAAGATAGTCAAAGATCATCAATAGATGGTTATCAGCTGATCTAAGGTGATCATTAGCTGGAAGCTGGATGGTAGCTGGTCTAAGTTGGTCTCAGATGGTTATTAACTTATGAAAGGGGGCCTAAAATGACCAATGCTCTTTGATGGTTATTAGCTAGTCTAAGAGGGTCAAAGATCATTAATAACCAATGTAAGTTAGTTGACGATGGTCATTAACTAGTCTAAGATTGTCATTAGCTTGTCTAAGTTGGTCTCTTTACTAAAATCGTCAGTTATGATGTTCATTAGCTGATCTAAGATAATCATTAGTTTGTCTATTATTGTCCAAGCTGGTCATAGAGTTGTCGTCTATCCATCTTATTCCAAAAACTAGCTTGACCTTAAGTTAGTAGGAATAGGTGGTAGCTGATTTGTAACCAGTTCAAGGTGTCCTTCCAGCCAAAATAAACCAACTACCATGATTCAAAACACACAATCTTAATCTGGATTTTCCAGCAGCTTTCAATTGTCCAAAACAAGATTTTGTTTGTGTGTGTGTGTCTTGGAGCCTTTCCAGCCCTCTTTTCAGCACACTGACACTAAAATGATTTTCCGAGCAGAATCTTTAGGGTGTGGATAAAAGGTAGTCACAGTGGCGTCTTCTCGCTTCAGCCGCTCACTTTCCTGCCAGCTTTTAAGACTAGATGTGACCCAAGGAAAGCTGTTCGCCAATCAGAAAGGCAGGTGCAGCAGTTACGAGGGTGCTTGCGCATATAAATGCAGACCGTCAAGAGAAGCATGAAGCAAGTGAGCTTGGAAAAAAAGTTCCTGGAATGGACACAGCAGAGCAGAACAGCTGGGCTATCGCTGCATGTTCACCTCTCGAGGGTTGATGTTTTATTTATAAACCAAAACCTGAAGTTTTATCCTAAACCTAAATTCTAGCCCTTGTGTGCACCTTGGCCTTCAACCCTGAGACCAAAACATCTGTTTTTGGCATCCCAAGGCTGTTGTCCTAATATATGCTCTTTATCTGAATTTGCTTTTCCTCCAAGGATGCAAGGGAGGCAGTGCCACCTCAAAATATTGGATGAGAAAAAATACTTAAATAAACAAAAAAATAATAATAATACTAAAAAACATGAGTTCACAAATAAAATGTATTGTTTAAATTGTTACTGCCTTGAGTTAATATTTTCGAATAAATGTAAAATACTTAAAACACTATTGAAAGTCATATTTGGCTTTAATAAACAGAATATTGATTACGTTGTTAATGTAAAAATATTTAATACATACACACACACACACACACACACACACACACACACACACACACACACACACACACACACACACATATATATATGTGTGTGTATATATATATATATATGTTTAATTAACCAAGAAAATGTAACTGAGACTCTCTAGACTCTTAATTAAAAAAATTTAAAAAACCTGAGAATTTTGCCTCCTCGTTTCAGAAACACACCGCACACCACTGATATATATATATATATATATATATATATATATATACTCTCCCTGTCAAATGTATATCGCCACTTGATGTTAAGCATCATGAAATATCTCATGATACTCTTTACTGTTAATTATGAAAGTCTATAAGTGGCTGAGAAGAAGCAGAGACAGCATAATTAATGCATTTGTAAAGTGCGAACAGAAAGTGTGTTTGTCCATGTGATAAAGAGCGAATGTGTGGAATAAGATCTAGTTGCTTACAGTTTCTGTCCATGTATGTCTAAAAGGTCCTTCGCCTCACAAAAGCCTCACTGAGGTTTTTGGGATCCTTCATCAAAACCCATCAATTACTCTCTTTCTCCATCTCCTGCCCTGAATAGCATCTCTTCAAAATGAGAACATCAACAGAGCTCAATTTACTCCAGTCATCTGCAGGGTTCGTTGTTTCCTTTTCTCTTTTCTCACAATACATCTCTGTACAATTTTTCTCTCTTCTTTTGGGGTTAATTGAGTCTTTTGACCCCATTGTCAACAGAGACTGTTTGTGGTTGGAGGGGGAATGAGTTTGTTTCTCTGGCTAAACACAATAGAAAGAATTGAAGTCAATCGGATATTAGGAAGATGATGGCATGCCAAACTAGAATAGAAAGACAAGCATGAGCTGAAATGTATGGCAAACACACAATTAAAAAAAAAACACTTGGACTGAGTCCTTGTTGATTTGGCAGATGGACAAATTTTGCATTCACTTTGTTACCCAATACAGAAAGAACTGCTAGATTAGCATTGTTACTGTAAGTCTACAGTATTATTTCATCAATCAGAATCTTAATGCTTTATATCGGAGTGTGTCAGGCAGATGTTGTTAAATGTATTGTTTTGAGCCTTATGTCAACCTGGACAATGTGATTAGCAGTGTGATAAATTAGCCTTGGTGATTGGAGGCTAATAACTAAATCACACGTTTGACCTAAACACAGTCTTCCGAGGTGCTACTGATGTAATTATACACTGTTAATGTTATTTAATGTAAATAAAGGTGTCTAAGGAGCTGCACATTTGATAGCTAGTACTGAGGAATTAAGATTTTAGCTTTTAAAATGAATATGAAATCAATACTGATCCTTTTTTCCTGGTCTTATTGTGAACATACATCAGTGCGTTATTTCATAATCTAATTCAAATGTAATAACCAGCTTTTCTTCTGAAGGGACTTTTCTGCTTTTAACATTAGCCAAATAACTCTTTCAACAGTGGTTT